>JAJQQW010000022.1:2931115-3133615 GCA_025583905.1 Ia io | reverse complement strand
CTATTCCCCTCGGGCCTTCGCTCTGGCACTTTCCTCCGCCAGGTAGCGCCTCTCTCAATGCTCCGATGGCTAGTTCCTCCTTGTCACTCAGCTCATGGGCGCCCTTGTCAACCTCCCTCTCCAAGGCTGGCCTGTCGTTCCAACACACCGTCCCAGGCCTTCCCCTCTCCCCCCGCCCCCCAGTGTCTCACATTCCTCTCTCTTCTGTTTCATCCCTGCCTTCACATGGAAGATGCAAAGGCCAGAGCTCTGGGTGCGGCTTCACCCCAGGGCACCTGGCAGCCCTCAATCATGACTTAGTGGATGAGTGGAGGTCCTTTCCTTCCCCTCTTATAATGACACAACAACCTTCTTAAGACAGAGAACCAAATACGGCAGGTAACTGGAGGTTTCCATACGTCCCCGTTTTCTCCTCCCAGGCCAGGCAGACCCCCTCACCTCGACAGGTAAGCAGGGCCTCGTCCAGGAACTCGGCGGCCTTCCGGAAGTGCTGGGAGATGTCCACCTCGGGAAAGTCGTCCACCTCCACCCCCAGGTACTGGATGTCCAGGCCAGTGTAGAACTCGGGCCCCGTGTAGACGCCGGTGCCATGGGCAGCGTTCAGGATGTGGGTAATCCCCAGCCTCTTCAGCCTGCCCTTGTTCACAGCCACACTCCTGAGGACGAAGAGGCAGGGATGGGTTTGTGCCAGAGTCGGAGCTGGACAGGCACGTCCCCACGGAGAGGGGAGTCCGCCGGCCGGGTCAGGAGGGCCAGCCGGCGAGTGCCTCCTCCTCGCTCCCCCACAGGTCGGGCTCACTGCAATACTGTTATAAAAAGGGGCCAGGAACTTAGTCCCCACAGAGGAGAGAAGATACGGGGCAGGCAGGGGAGGGCAGGATGGAGAAGAGAACCAGAGGGGGGGAAGGAAAACTTTGAATGGTCCAGAGATCTCTAGCTTAAAATCTTGCCCGTCCGGTGTGGCTCAGTGGTTAAGTGTCTGCCCATCTACCAGGAAGTCATGGCTCCATTCCCAGTCCTGGCACATGTCTGGGTTGCAGGCTCCATCCCCAGAAGGGGGCGTGCAAGAGACAGCCAATCAATGATTCTATTCTCTCATCATTGATGTTTCTATATCCCTCTCTCTCTCCATTCCTCTCTCTGAAATCAATAAAATTATATATTTTTTTAAAAATCAGGCATTGAGTCCTGGTCCATGTGCTCAGTGGTCAGAGTGTGAGCTTGTGCACCAAAGGGTCACACGTTCAATTTTGGGTCAAGGGCACGTACCTGAGTTGCAGGTTCAACCCCCGGCCAGTCAGGGCACGTGTGGGAGGCAACCAATGGATGTGTCTCTGTCATATTGATGTTTCTCTCTCTCTGCTCCTCTCTCCCATCCCTCCCTTCTACTCTCTCTACAAATCAATGGAAAAAATATCCTAGGTGAGGATTAACAAAAATAATAATAACTAAAATCCTAGGCCTTGGGAATAAACGCTCACCAAGACACAGAAAAGGCAGACAGAAATAACCATCACCTGAGTGTGCCGCCCGCTGATCTGGAATGCTGTGTTCTCCAAGGTTCTTTCACGCACATTATTTTGTCCTAATAATGCACTTCGGCAGTAGACAGAGAAACTCCTTTTATTCCCATTTAAGATTGTAAAAATGAACGGAGAGCTGTATGGCTTCCCGAGACTGACTGGAGAAAGACGGCGCCGGGCCCGGTGGCTTGAGCGTCCAGCTCAGAGCTCTTTGCTGCGGAGGACAGGGCTGTCCAAGGAGGAGCAGAGGCCTTCAGCAAGACCTCGGCAGACGCCCTGCGCCCCTCCCTGGTGACCCCGGTGGCAGTGCTTCTGGGTCTACATGGCTCGGGACGCGGTGCCCAGCTCTGGGAATCGGGTTCTGGGCACTGAGTCCAGGGTGGGGAATAAGACCCACCACCCAAAGCCATTTTCTCCCATCCAAGTACTAACCAGGCCCGACCCTGCTTAGCTTCCAAGATCAGCCGAGATCGGACGCGTTCAGGGTGGTATGGCCATAGACCAAAGCCATTTTCTTACTGTTCTCCTGGGGCCTAGGTGACCCTGAGCTTCTGGATAGAAGGTAACTACATCAGGAGACCATCTCAGTCAGTAGCCAACGGATTGGCCAGCCTTCGGTCCACAGCCTAGCTGTGGCTCCACTGAGGCCCTGGCAAGACGCTGAGGGAATGGGACACGAGGGAGTTGCTTCGAGGTTTGTTCTGGAAACCGCTGATACACTTTTTAAAAACAGCATTTCGTTTCTGATTATAACAACTATAAATGTTTACTCTAGGAAATCTGCTCAACTCAAAAGACCCTAAAGAAGAAAACAAAAATCACTTGTAGAACTACCTCCTAGAGAGAAGTACTGTTAACATTTGATCATGTTTGGCTCTAATTTGTTGTCTATGCAAAAGCTATGCACACACATCTATCTATTTATTCTTCAAGTAGCATCACACAGAATCTATATTATCACGTAACCTAATTATCTTCTTACTACGTTGTGAACATTTCCATATGTTGGTAATACACATAAAAATCACGACATCAATGGCTCCGACTGTCCCCTTCTATGGTTGTACGGATGTTGGGGGACAATGGTGAGGGGGGTTGTGCTGGCACTGCTCCAGGCAGGCAGGGAGGCCCCCAGAAGGCACCTGGAGGGGCGAGGCTGTGCCGAGAGCCCTGGCAGGGGCACAGGATCATTGGGCCAGCACTTTGCCCTGCTGACCTATAGAGGTGAGGGGATCCCTGCGTGCAGATAGGTGGGTGGGGCCTTTCTCCAAGGCGGGGGGCTGGGTGGAAGGTCAGCAGCACCAAGTTTCTGGATAGAGTTATTGGGGCCTTTGGTGAAATTGGGGGGCAGGCGTTTCATCTCTCTCGGGCACTACCCAGAGGGGCAGGACAGGGCCTGTGCCCAGTAGTCAGACTCACTTCTCTGCTATGAAGACGTTGGGCCAGACCTCATCCACCTCGTTCCAGGGGGCCTCCTGGCGGTCCTGGACCAAGGCCCGCTGCAGGTCCAGGACGCAGGGGGTGTTGTACAGGCTGGTGTCGTCCATCTTCTCCCGGACGCGGTGGTACAGGTCCTCCATCAGCAGCTGCTCGGCGGACTCCAGCATGCCCGGACACTCCTTATCGGCCCTGACGCCCCGCGGCCCGAGTTCTAGGGGGACAGGCAGTGTTCTCATCAGAGCTGGGACAGCATGGCTCCCTGCTCCTGGGGAGAGCCCACTCTTGCCCAGTTTGCTGCCAGTCCTCTGGGCATGGGCTGAAACGCCTGCAGAATCTGCCGGGAAGGACTTAAGGGGGCCCAGGGGTCCTGCATTGGCCTGGACACTGTGGTAGGGACTGGGACCGGGACCAGGGCCAGGGCCGTGTAGGGAATGGGACACCAGCTTCCCTTATTCCCCCCTCATTTCCCGAAAGCTGGCTGACACCTTAGTCCGAGGTCCTTAGTGCCTGGTATACATCCGGTGCATACTTACACCCCCCAGTGCGCCATACAAAGCAGAAGCCCTGACTAACTGAATACATGCATGTGCATGTGTCTGCATTTCACGTGTAAGCCCGTGGTCGGTTTGACTCCTCTGCACACGCAACGCAGACACCCCAGGAAAGCAGCACCTTCCGCGGTCGGTTTGGCTCCATCACATTCAGTGGGCGTGTCTATGCCCGGCATTGTCTGCTTCCCGCCCTGGCGCGGAGGCACCTGTCTCCCAGCCCCCACTCTCCGGCAGGCGGCGGGTTGGCCAGGGCTCCGATGCCAGTCAGGGCAGCACCCAGGCCTTTCTGGCCAGAGAAGCTCAGATTCCAAATAAAATCAAGTCTTATTCACCCCCATCTCTAGTGAACCTTGGTCTCCTCCTCCTGATCCATTTGCTCCCAATTTATCAAATGGGGGTGGGGTGGGGGGAAGGGGGGAAGGGCAGGCAGATACTTCCTTTTGTGAGAAGGTAACAGGAGCCCTAGCTGGTTTGGTTCAGTGGATAGAGCTTCGGCCTGCGGACTGAAGGGTCCCGGGTTCGATTCCTGTCAAGGGCACATGCCTGGGTTGCAGGCTCGATCCCCAGTAGGGGGCGTGCAGGAGGCAGCTGATCAATGATTCTCTCTCATCATTGATGTGTTTCTACCCCCACTTAGCAGCCAAAACACGAATGAGAGAGGAGGGAGGAGTTAATGGGAAAGGGCGTTCTCCGTGTTGGCTACCACCTGCCCGCACCACCTCGCTCCGAGGGAAGAAGGCAGGCCCCACCGGCCGGTAGACTTGGCCCAGCCCTGCGGGGGGAGCAGGCGTCTGTGAGCTGTCTCGCTGCTTGAGGTCTGAGGGTGCTGTGAGTCCACTCGCCACCAAGATGCTGTCAGTCTTGCGGGCTGTGGGCGGAGCCCTGCGTTCTCCCGAGGAGGACCCGTCCCCCAAAGCCCCTCTTCCCTTCTCTCCTCTAAACCATCCGAGCAGCCCACATCCCTGCAGCAGGTCTCAGCTCTAATAGTCTCTCATCTCCAATGCCGGGCAGAAGGAGGAAAACCGTGGTCCTGGGCTCTGTGCTGTTGAAAGCTAGAGGACGTGTTCTCCCAGCTCTCCTGCAGTCTTACCTAGCACACGCGAAAGCCCCCTCCTCCCCTCCCCTGCTTAGAGACCCTCCTTTACTCCTTTTATTTAAAAATTAAACTCCCAGCTCCTCATTCAAATACACGCATTGTCTTCCTCTTCTATTTTCGATCTCTTCCCTTCCCTGGCCCCAGGCCCACCCCGGCGGTTCCCAGCCGCCCTCTCCATGCCCCCTCCTCCCCTGCTTTGCTACTGCTTGAGGTTTCTTCACGGGAAAGCGGAGCCCATGCCCTCCTCGCTCTGTCCAACATGGCACACGCGGGCTTCCGTGAAAACAGAGGCTCTTCAAAGTCTGTTTCACCCCTGACCTCATGAGCAGGGCCATCTTTAGAAATATCACCTGACACGCTTTCCTTTCTCTGGAATTTTCTTATCCCCTGGCCGCCTTTCAGCCACTAAGACTAATGAAGCTCAGGCTGATGCGCCAGAGAAGGGGAGAGAAGGTGAGGTTCCGCATAAAGCCAGGCGTGGCCCCGCTTCGGTCCCAATCTAACTGCTGAGTGTCCGCAGCGTCCTATCGACATGCAAGCGACGCTTCAAGAGGCGCCGTGGTTTTCTCCCAACTCTGAGAGCGGGATTTCTACTTCACAAGACTGGAGCCTGGAGAGTGGGCCAGAGCGTGGAGCAAGAAGAGATGGAGGTGGAAGGCCGGGGCATTCCCAGCCGCACAAGAGCTAAAGGAAGCTTCCGGAGCCAGCGTGGTGCTGGGCGCCGTCGAGAGAAACCCAGAGCGGGCGAGACACCAGGTCTGGTTGAGCGGGTACCAGAGCCCAGGCAGGTTGCTCAAAGCCAACAGGAGAACAGTGGAGAGGTCACGAGGCCGGGCCTCCCAGGGGGCCCAGGTAGCAAGCAACAGCAGATAGAATTTCTGGTTCCTCCTGAGGATACAGGAGACCCAGATGTCCCTGTGGATCCTGGGGGGACCCCCAGGGCCAGGGGACTGAGAGACACCCGGGGTTCCACGTACAGGAACAACGTGTGTGGGTCTCATGATGAAAGGCCAGGATGGGGTGTTGGCCCCCAGCGGTGGATCCCAACGGAAGCCAAAGCCCCCCGGAGTGGGAGAGACCCTCAGGCCAAAGTGAGGAGAAAGGAGGAAAGAAATTCTGAAAGATTATTTCCCCAAAACTGATGGGAGGAAGGGTGACTCCATCCAATCAGGGTGAATGAAATATGGTATGTTTTCTCTCCTGGATTTACTGTGTAAATGGTAACGCCTCTCCCCACCCCTGTCCCACCTCCTCCGCAGACATTCTTCAGTCTGGAACCATCTCAGGCCCAGCGGCCATGCCGGCCCCTCCTAGACGGCCCTCCAGGGCTCTGCGTGCTCCAGCCACTTCCCAGCTCTCGGTCTGTGTCTCTAACTCGAGCCACCCCAGGACCCTGAGGCAGCTGAACACCTGAGTGGGGCGTAAGGGCAGGTGGGGCCGCCTCCCTGTGCCATCAGAGCACTGTTCACACGACAGGACACGACACGGCACGGGTGATTCCCGCCTCTGACCTGCGAGGCGAGGAGGAGGGGCGGCTGCTTTGGATCTGCTCCGCTTATGCGATGGAAGCGCCCGAGAAGCACACTGGCCCCGTCCTGGTGACCCGAGGACTCTCCCAACCCCCTCGGGCCTCTGCCGGCCTTACCTTCCCTGATGATCCGCTTGGCAGCCACGGCTGAGGAGAGGTGAATGGGCTCCATGAAAATGCTCTCCGTTTCCGCCTCCGAGACCACCGAGTACCTGGGGGAAGAGGGACGCCTGTGAGATGGCGCTGATCGGGAGGCTCCTTCCACAGGAGAAAGCCGGGTTTTAGCCACAAGTGGGCGATGAGAGACGAGGGGGTGCCTCCTGTTTCGGGGCCTGAGGTTGCGGGGCGTGGGAGCCGTGCTCGGCGTCCTCTGCTCTCGGACCAGGCCAGGCGGCGCCAGGCGAGCTGATGCGTAGCGACATGGTCAGCCAGGCCGTGGCTGGGGCCACCTGAGGCGGCTTGACTTTCTCTGTTGTTCCCACCTTGCGCATCCTGCTGCTCGTGGTTTCCTGGTCCCCTGTCCCCTGTTGTCAACACAGAGGACATGCCTAACTGTGTCTCTGCCAGGCCTGCTGGACTGGGCGCCATTCCCTCTCTGCCCTACCTTATCCCTGATTGGGAGGGAGGGGACTGATGGGCTGAGGATGGAGGCTGGCACAAGTTGGGGGGCGGGGTGTCCAGGAAGACGTGCTCCTACGCCCAGCCTCATTCTGACACAAGAACTCAAGGGTTAGCCTGAGCCCAGGGATGCAATAAAATAATTGAGGTCAATGTCAAGGCCATTAGGACCACCCTCTAGTGGCGGGTCCTCCTCCCCATGGGATCCCCTTTTCCAGTGTTGGGTGAGTTTTGGGTCTCTTTCTGCCTAGTCGTTCCTAGGTCTAGAGAGGCAAAAAACAAACAACAAACAAAAAAACCCCACAAAAATGTAAGAGGGTTTAATGAACACCATTTCTTTTTCTATCACAAAACTTCCCCCATTCTGCCCCTGTATAACCCACCCTCCCTGCCCCTCCACCCCTGGCCATCACGGATCTGTTTCTGTCCCGATACTGGGACCTTCTCCAGAATGCTCTGTAAAGGAATTGTATATAACTGGGATCGTCTGGAGCTGACTTATTTCACTTAGCAAAGTGCACCTAAGAGTAATCCATTTTAGTGCATGAATCAGTAACTGGTATCTTTTTATTGCCTAGTAATGCTCCATTACGTAGGCACCGCAGGCTACGCGGCCTGGGGCGAGGCTGAGCACCCAGGGGAGGAAAGCACACCTGCCTCTGGTTTGCTGGATTCTGATCTTCTTCCCCAACCTGCCTGGCACTGTCTACTCCACAAGCCCTCGGCAGCTGCTGCCAGCCTACCCCGCTGTTAAAGGGCCATCTGTGAGCCGGTCCAGGTGGAGGGCCCCTTTGCCGAATTACCTGGAATCAGAACCTCTGCCCGTTGTCCTTTTGCTTTTAAAAGTCTAAAGTGAATGTGTTTCCTGATCTCTGTAATTGACCTATTTTTATTTATAGGAGCTGGTGGGATCTTGTTCTAGTCCTCCATGTTTAGAAATTCCCCAGTGATGTTCCCGGGTCTGCTTTCACCCATTGTGTTGAGAATGGATACCATTTTTTTGAGTGCCTTCTATGAATTTAATTCTGACAAAACTCCCGCAAACTAGGTCTTATTATTCCTGCTTTAAGATGAGAAAACCGTAGCTCAGAGGGGTTACCAAAATTACTCAAGGCAGTGAGTGGCAGGGCTGAGCTGCAAACATTGGGCACCTCGCTCTAAATCTGATCTCGCCACCACAATACGCCGCCACTTAGACTGGAAGCGGGAGGCAGCTGGTCGAAGTGACCCCGGCTGGATCCCCAGGCCCAACAGACCTTGACACAGGAAAGTGCCTGAAAGATACATGTTGAAATCGTGGCTGGGTGGAAGGATGGATGGATTGGGTTGAACTGAGCTGAGTCCAGGTGAACTGGACAGAGTGAACGTGAGCTAGGACAAGGTTAGTTGAATTGAGTTGGTGGGTCAGCAGAGTAATTATCTCGTTGTTGACACCCCCATAGAGTCCAGCTCTGGCGGAAAGGCATGCCCAGGGCCAGCCAGGCTATGAAGAAAGCAGCTTCTTTGCCGGAAGACAGCAGTAGCCTGGGACTCTCCCCAAGACGCAGCTAGGCCTGCCCGTGCTGCATAGGGGACAGCCTGACGTGACACCACCAGGGCAGTTCCTGAAGGATCCTGGCCTCACTCCTCCCAGGACCTGGGCTCCGGCTGTACGTCCTCACCGAGTTCCTTCTGCCCAGGGACTGTGCTGAAGCCCATCTCTGCTGCTGGGTGCTCCGTCCTCCCCTCTTCACCCATCTCTCATCTTAGGTCAGCCATCACTTCTTTCGAAAAGCCTTCCCTGGCCTCCGCCTCACGCTGCCCCCTTCATCAGGGCACTTTGACATTTACCTATGAAATCATCAGGTAAGTGCCTACCTCCTATACTAGGCCACACCCTCTAGGAGGCGCGACCATGGCTGGGTGGTTTTTTGTTTTGTTTTGTTTTCTTAATCCTCACCGGAGGATATTTTTTCCATTGATTTTTAGACAGATTGGAAGGGACGGGGAGAGACAAAGAGAGAAATATTAATGTGAGAGAGACACATCGACTGGCTGCCTCCTGCATGCACCGTGACAGGGGCCAGGGATTGCACCTGCAACCAAGGTATGTGCCTTGACTGGAATGGAACCCTCAGTCTGCCGACACTCTAACCACTGACCAACCGGCTAGTGCATAGCTGGGTGTTTTGATGCACCCACACAATATCTTGCACAGAGTAAAAGCTTCATTGATAGTTTCTGATCCTCTGACTGGACTTGTCCTCAATAGCATCACATTTAAGGGGACAGTGCAGTTACAGCCATTAGGACAAGTATTGACCACATGGTGGCCGCTGGCTCATCATTTCACTGGGCTGCCATGAGCAACGCCAGGGCCTTGGCTCCGTCTGTCCATGCTCACTCTGCCCTCCTGAGGCCAAAATGTGCATGCGCTGGGAGGCCTGTCACAATCAGCATGCTTTCTTATGGTGAATTACAGGGGTCCGAGCCCTGAGACCCTCCTCAGGTAGAGAGATGAATCCACTTCCCTTGCATCTGGGTGGTCTTTTGACTGCTTTCACCCATAGAATATTCTGGAGGCGACACTGGGCCTGTGTCTCCTCCTGGCTCGCTGCTCTCTCTGGAAGCCCAGAGCTGCCTATAAGAGGTCTGACTACCCACGACCACCTTGCCGGGAAGGCTCTTGGCCAGCAGTCCCTGCGGGATCCCAGCTGACAGCCGGCCACGTGGACGAGCCTCTTAGAGGTGCAACCTGCACCCATTGCCCCTCCTCCCCACATCTGACACCACGAGGAACACAGACAAGCTGCCCAGTGGAGTCCTGCCCAGATTTCTGACTCTCAGAAAAGGGAGCAAAATCACGGACTTCAGTCATTATGTGTTTGGGTAACTTGTTAAGCAACAATAAACAGCGGGAACCGGAGATTCTAAGACTGAGAAGTGAAATTTGAGCAAACACCAGGCACTCTTCTCCTCATCGCGATACAGAACCTCATAAATGCCAGCAGCACCACATGTCTGCAGCTGAGGAGAAAAACAAGTGACCCCACTCTGGGGACAGTCTGGTCCCTCTGTGCACATGGCTCAGGGCACTCTGGTGGTTCTCAAGTATCAACATCTCATAGAACTACAGTCAGAGCCTCAGATTTTATATAAATGTGAGTCCCATCTTTATGTCAACAATATTTATTAACTAGAGGCCCAGTGCACGAAATTCGTGCACGGAGGGGGGTTGTCCCTCAGCCCAGCCTGTACCCTCCCCAATCTGGGACCCCTCGAGGGATGTCCGACTGCCTGTAAACGGGCAGTCGGACATCCCTCTCACAATCCAGGACTGCTGGCTCCCAACTGCTCGCCTGCCTGCCTTCCTGATTGCCCCTAACCGCTTCTGCCTGCCAGCCTGATCACCCCCTAACCACTCTGCTGCCAGCCTGTTTGCCCCCAACTTCCCTCCTCTGCCAGCCTGGTCACCCCTAACTGCCCTCTCCTGCAGGGTTGATCACCTCCAACTGCCCTTCCTTGCAGGCTTGGTCCCTCTCAACTGCCCTCCCTTGCAGGCCGGGTGCCTCCCAACTGCCCTCTCCTGCTGGCCATCTTGTGGTGGCCATCTTGTGTCCACATGGGGGCAGGATCTTTGACCACATAGGGGCAGCTATATTGTGTGTTGCAGTGATGGTCAATCTGCATATTACTCTTTTATTAGCTAGGATAGAGGCCTGGTACAGGGGTGGGGGCCAGCTGGTTTGCCCTGAAGGGCATCCTGGATCAGGTGGGGGTTCCCTTGGGGTGTGGGGCGGCCTGAGCGAGGGGCCTGTGGTGGTTTGCAGGCCAGCTACGCCCCCTGGCAACCCAAGCAGAGGCCCTGGTATCTGGAATTTATTTTCCTTCTACAATTGAAACTTTGTAGCCTGGAGCAGAGCCAAGCCTGGGGCTCCCTCTGCCGGCAGCCATTTCTGTTGGGGTTATAATTGAAACTTTGTTGCCTTAAGCGGGTGGGCCCGGCCAGGGTGTGCGAAAGCTTTGCTTCCCCTGTTGCCGGCGGCAACCCTGGCCTGCTCTCTCAAGCTCCATTCTGCCGCCATTTGTTTGAATTTGTTTACCTTCTATAATTGAAACTTTGTAGCTTGAGTGGAGGCTTAGGCCTGGCCAGGGCAGGTGGAAAGCTTGGCTTCCTCTGTTACCTAGGAAACCTTACTCTCTGTGGCTGTAGCCATCTTGGTTTGGGTTAATTTGCATACTCGCTCTGATTGGATGGTGGGCGTGGCTTGTGGGCATGTTGGAAGTATGGTCAATTTGCATATTTGTCTATTATTAGATAGGATAATAAAATTTAATATTATTAAATAATATTATTTATAACTAGAGGCCTGGTGCATGAAATTCATGCATTGGAGGGGGTTGTCCCTCAGCCCAATCTGGGACCCCTCACAATCCAGAACTGCTGGTTCCCAACCCTCACCTGCCTACCTGCCTGATTGCCCTTAACCACTTCTGCCTGCCAGTCTGATCACCCCCTAACCACTCCCCTGCCAGCCTGATCAATGGCTAACTGCTCCCCTGCTGGCCCGATTGCTCCCAACTGCCCTCCCCTGCAGGCCTGGTCCCCCCCAACTGCCCACCCTTGCAGGCCTGATCCCCCCCAACTGCCCTCCCCTGCAGGCCTTGTCACCCCTAACTGCCCTCCCCTGCTGGCCTGGTTGCCCCTAACTGCCCTCCCCTGCCAGCCATCTTGAGACCACATGGGGGCAGCCATCTTGTGCGAGGGCGTGATGGTCAATTTACACATTACCTCTTTATTACATAGGATAGTGTTATTTATACTACTGTTAATAAAATAATTGGTTTGTTTATTAAGGGTCAGTATTATGTAATGAGGTTTGTGGGGAAAGAACAAGACAGAACCTTGCAGGTAATGAGTTGGGGATTCTTCTTCCTATGGGATGACCAGCCACTTCCTCCAGGCAGCCCCCCTTGCTCCCACCAGGTGCTATTTTTTCCTCTGCCGTCCACCAGGGCTCTGTGTTTTGAGGAGGCTTTCTAGTGTCTGTGATCAGCCCTCCAGGCTAGGGCAGAAAACAAAAGAGACAGGAAGAGCTCTCACCTGGCAGGCATGCAGAGGTCCTTGGGAGGACTCAGCAGGTGGCGTCAGCAGGATCCCAGCCTGGGACTGTCCACCTGCGGGCCCTCGACCAGGCCATTTTCCCTTAACAGTGTTGATTTCCGATGGTGTGGACTGCGTTTAAGTGCCAAACACGGGGAGCTGAGCATCGCTCCCACACCTGCCTACACTCAGAGGCTGCGGCTTGATGAGGAGCATTTGGAACCGGAAATGATGGAGAAGCGCCCTGCTTTGTGGCGGCTGGTGCAGCAAACTCCTCAGCAAATCTGGGGAATGGCCGTGAAGACATGACCCAGGACACCAGCGAAGATCCCCTCCCGCCCCGCTCGTGTGTCGGCTGCTCGGTCAGGAGTGCGCCCGGGCGGGGGTGGGTCACAGGCTCTATGCGGCGACTGCCGGGAGCGGAGGACCCGGAACCTGGTGGCCATGAAACTCTTTTGCCACCAACGCTGTTTAGGAGTCTGTGAGGAAGGTGTGGGGAGAGGACCAGAAAGCCCCGGGGTGGGGGTGGGCGCCGAGGAGCAGACAGAAGTGCCCAGAAAGGAGGAAGGAGGGGAGACCTGAGCACAGCCCTGTGTCTATTCCAAGGTCAGGGAGACGGCGGCCCTGGCGGTTTTGATTTACGACCACATCTGGGCCGCCAACCCGCATCGCCCGCATCCCTGAGATGAGATGACACGGCACTCACACCGGGATGAGAAGTGGCAAGGGCTGGCTGTTCACAAGACCGGCAGGGACGGCGGGTCTAGGATCGATAGCCGCCTCGTCGTAGGATCGGGAAGAAGCAGCTAAAAGCCTTGAGGGTGAAGGGAGAAAGCAACCATAAAGCGAGCAGTTAGACGGGCGTGCTAACCAAGAGCAAATGACGGTGCCGCTTTCTTCACAGCGTGCTTTTCAAAATTGCAGACTGTGGCCCAATCGTGGATTCTAAAATCAATTTGCTGGCTCGTGCCCAGCATCTGGGAAAAACAGGACTGTACCGGCCACGGCAAGGACCAGCATCAGGTTGTGAAACCTTTTTGTAAACGTGTGCACACCTGTACACACGCCCTGAGCTGACATGCAAATGATATGGCCCACTGCGTTTATAACCAGCCAAGTTTGAAAGCCGCAGCTACCAGTATAAGCCACACGACAGGCTGTCTGGACACAGAATCAGGTGGAATTGGTCCTTCAACCCAGACCCTGACAGCTGGTCACTTCCTTTTAAGGAGGCCCTAGGAATGAAACGGAGGCAGAGGCCCAGGAGGGGTGTCTTTCTGATGTGGCTTTTGCAGAAAAGGAACAGGTTTCGGAGCTGCCTCTGAACGTTCATCGCTCAGGGAGAGTGACCACGCAGGCCCGAGAAAGAGCAGAGGCGGAGCGATTGTCACGGGAAAAGAAACGTTAAAGAGAAAGGGTAGCCAGGAGGAGCCATTTCCTGAGGATGCTCAGACCTGACGGTCCACGGCCAGCCGCCCACCCACCACTCCCGCACGCGGACCTCAGCGTGGGGACAGCAGCAGATCCCAGCTAAGAAGCGTCTCTGCCGGTGGATGGAAATGCCACCTCAAGAGACGGCCTGACGACCACCAAGGAATTCCAAAAAGCTGCAAAGGTTGAAAGCTCAGAGCCAGAAAGCCAAAGCAAGAAATGGACTTCGACTCGGCAAGAAACAACAGGACACAGAGCCCTCGCCGGTTTGCTCAGTGGATAGAGCGTCCTCCCAAGGACTAAAGGATCCTGGGTTCGATTCCGATCAAGGAAACAGAAAAAGGAGACTGACCCTCCTCCTTTACTCCCAGGTCTCACGGCTTCCCTTCCCAGCCAATAATCTGAGACGCTCACCACACCCAGGGGATAGGCTCTTCATACCATGCCCGTCCCCCAGGGCAATACGATGTGTGTGCAGACGTTACTTAGCTGGCCTACTGTTAATTAGACAGTTCGCCATGTTGTTCAAACATCCTATATCCTCAGTCACTATAGCTGCTCAAACGTTCTTCTGGCACAGAGGGACTTATTTCTGTGAAGCACGGATCAGCAGCGAGCCTGCGGGGTCACAGGACAGGCGTAGGCTTGGTCTTAGATACCATGAAATAGTTTTCCAGATCATGGTACTAATTTACACGCTCACCAGCGATTTCACATCCTCATTAATATTTGCTATTGCTGGGCTTTACTTTTAGATGGTCTGGTATGTCATAGTATTGAGTTGTAGTTTTCACTTGAATTGCTATTATATATTTTTGTTTTTATCAATTTCCAGCTTAAGTCTCAACTGGTCAGAAAACATGTTTTGTATAATTTTAAGCATTAAAAATGTGTCGATAAATGAAGCAATGCCCAGGATGTAATTTGTTTCGGTAAAGGTGCCCTGTGTGCGTGATAAGAAGGTGTATTCTGTGACTGTTGGATACGTGGTGTAGAAATGCTGGTTAGATTAATTATGTTTACTGTTTTGTTCACACTTCCTATGGAAATATTTTTTAATTTATTTAAATTACAGCTGACACACACTATTATATTAATTTCAGGTGTACAGCATAGAGACTAGACATACCTTACAAAGTGGCACCAGACATAGTTACCACAATACTGACTATGCTCCCTACACCGCGCCATACATCCTGTCGCTGTTCATCGCCAGTTATAAAACTTCCCCTATCCTTAATGTTTTTTTTTTGTCTCATTCTATCAGTTGCTGAGCTAGTTTTGTAAAAAATATACATTTGACTAAAATTGTGGATTTTAATTCTGTATTCAGTTATGTCCATTTTTTTTACTTTCTATATTCTGAGGCTATGTTATTAGCTCATAGAAGTTGTAAATAATTATATCTCCTGGTGAACCGGACCTTGGATCATCATGAAACTTCCCTCTTTATCTCCTGCAACTGTCCTCGGTCTGATGTCAATACACAGTGCCCTGGCCTGCTCTCCAGTCCTGTCGGCGGTCTTTTCCAGGGATGGCCCTGCGATGTCCTACCCTCATGCTCTCCGTACAGCGGAACCTGGACACTCCTCCAGGGCAGGGGTGGAATCCATGCCCCGCCTTTCGAACCATGCAGTCCTTTATGTGACTTCTGAGCCTGCCTCTTTTTAAAAAATGATCTTTATTGTTGAACATATTGCAGATGTTCCCTTTTTCCCCCTCATTGACCTCTTCTAGCCGACACCTGCCCCCAACTCCTGGCCTTCACCACTCTATTGTCTGAGTCTATGGGTTGTGCACTCATGCATGTAAGTTCTTTGGTTAATCTCTTCCCCACCACACACCCACCCCCGCTTCTCTCTTCGATTCCACAGTCTGTTCCATGCTTCTATGTCTCTGAATCTATTTTGTTCAACAGTTTATTTTGTTCTTTAGATTCTACATCTGAGTGAGATCATGTGATACTTGTCTTCCTCCAGGCCCTTCCATGCTGTCTCAAAGGGTAAGAGATCCTTCTTTTTAACAGCTGCGTAGTATTCCCTGGTGTAAATGTACCACAGCTTTTTATCCACTCGTCTACTGATGGGCACTTGGGCTGATTCCAGATCTCAGCTATTGTAAATTGTGCCGCTATGAGCATAGGGGTGCATATATTCTCTCTGATTGGTGTTTCAGGCTTCTTAGAAGTGGGATCACTGAGTCAAATGGACCTAAATAGACACTTCTCCAAAGTGGACATACAAATGGCCAAGAGACATACGAAAACATGCTCAAAGTTACTAATCATCAGAGAGATGCAAAGTAAAATGACAATGAGATATCACCTCACACCTGTCAGAATGTCTATAATCAACAAATTAACAAACAGCAAGTGTCCCAAGGATGCGGAGAAAAGGGAGCCCTGTGCACTGCTGGTGGGAATGCAGACTGGTGCAGCCTCTGTGAAAACAGTGTGGAGTTTCCTCAGAAAGTTAACTGTGGAACTGCCATTCGGCCCAGTGAGGCTACATTTAAAAACTGATTCACCCTTGTCTTGTTCTCTTGGGTGCTAACTCTTGGAATTGAGCGACTAGGCTATGAGAAAGCCCAAACTGGCCCAGTCGGCGCAATCATATGAAAATACCATGTGAGGTGTCTGACCCACAGGAAGCACCAAACCTGTGAAGATGCCTCTACGATCCCAGGCCCAGCTGCGGAGTCACCCCCAGCCTGCAGGTCACCCCCAATCCTCACATCTCTCCAGCTGAGGCCCCCGACACCTGCAGCAAAGGCCGGCCACACACTGTCCCTTGTCCAGGTTCCTGGGCTGAACGCAATAAGATGGCTGCTTTATGTCACTAAGTCTTGAAGTCATGAGCGATAGTAGCTGGAACAGTGTAGTGTAAACTTTCTCCCCCTAGTTAACCTTTGTGTAGCTTTACTTCTATGGCGTGTCTCTTGTAAGCAGTATATAGGCTTTTCAAACATCGGGTCTCACCATTTTTATCTTTTAATTGTAGTATTTAGTTTATTTGTGTTTAATGCAATTATTTATATATTTGGGTTTAAGTCTACTGTTTTCTTCTTTCTTACTAGAGGCCCAGTGCACAAAATTTGTGCATGGGGGGGGAGGGGTGTCCCTCAGCCCAGCTGGCACCCTATCCAATCTGGGACCCCTTGAGGGATGTCTGACCACCCATTTAGGCCCATCCCACCGGGATCGTGCCTAAATGGGTGGTCAGACATCCCTCTCACAATCCAGGACTGCTGGCTCCCAACTGCTCTCCTGCCTCTGCCTGATTGCCCCTAACCACTTCTGCCTGCTAGCCTGATCACCCCTTAACCACTCCCCTGCCAGCCTGATCGATGCCTAAGTACTCCCCTGCCGGCCCGATTGCCCCTAACTGCCCTCCCCTGCCATCCTGGTCACCCCTAACTGCCCTCCACTGCCAGTCTGGTTGCCCCTAACTGTCCTCCCCTGCAGGCCTGGTCACCCCTAACTGCCCTCCCTGCTGGCCTGATCGCCCACAACTGCCCTCCCCTGCAGTCCTGGTTCCCCCCAACTGCCCTCCTCTGCCGGCCTGGATACCCCTAACTGCCCTCCCTGCTTGCCTGATCGCCCACAACTGCCCTCCCCTGAAGGCCTGGTCCCCCCAACTGCCCTCCCCTGCAGGCCTGGTCTCCCCCAACTGCCCTCCTCTGCCAGCCTTGTCACCCCCAACTGCCCTCCTCTGCTGGTCTGGTCAACCCTAACTGCCCACAACTGCCCTCCCCTGCAGACCATCTTGTGGTGGCCATCTTGTGTCTACATGGGGGCAGCCATCTTTGACCACGTGGGGGTGGCCATCTTGTGTCTTGGAGTGACAATCAATTTTATTAGATAGGATGCTTTTTCTTGTTATTTTCTTATTATTTTTGTTATTTTCTATATTTTCCTCTTATTTCTTGCTTCATTTTGCATTGATTATATTTTATTGCTGTAGCTTCCCCTCATTAGATTGTTAGTTATACATTCTGTTATAAAACTTTCAACAGTTACACTAGAGATTACCACATACATCCTGGACTTCCCCTCAGACGCAGTGTTTCAGAAAACCTCTCAAACGAGCGTCTCGTAGCTGAGAGATGAGGCCCCAGAGAGCAAAGCAATAAATTGGGATGGAAACTTCTATGTGAGGAAGAACTTTGGGTGTGGTTTCTGACTCGGGGAGTTGCCTGGTCTATGCAGATCAGAAGCCTATTAAGGGATCATATGTTTAAAGAAACCATGAGCCTTAAAAAGCCTTTGGGTGTTATAAGCCTTGGAACAGCCCATGGGCCCTCCAGTGCCCATAAGCAGGACACTGTCTGCTAAAGCCCTGAGTGACGAGCACCCACCTATATCCCCCCTCCCTCCCCTGGGGGAGCCTCCGAACCCTGAGAAGCAGGAGCCCACAGGACCCAGAGGACTGAGGGCAAGTGAAGCGGATTCGTGGGTACTTCAAGGTCGGGTGACCTTGAGATAGTCTAGTTGGGGTTTTCCTTCCTGTTTTACAGATAAGAAGTCAGGCTCAAGAGCCAGAGTGACTCCTCCCATAAATGTGGTGGCAGAGCTGAAATGAGAAGTCAGGCCCCTACTGTGATCTGTGGCAGACAATGCAGTTGGGCACATACACTATCGCCACAGCGGGCAACGAAGCATTTCTTTGCTGTCTCATGGTTTTCCTTAAAACATCATGAAAATGTTTCACTTACATCATAATGTATTCTCAGTGATTTGATGTAAGAGAAGGTGTTAAATTGTCATAAAATCAAGGGGACTCTCCAGGGAGCGCATCGTGGGATGTGTGCTGGGCACACACCCTTGCCCCCGGACACGCACATGTGTCCGTGGGAGAGACACAGACCAATTACCTGAGTGCCGGGCTGGCCGCAGGGCCTCTCCCTGTCCTGCAGTGTCTCTTAGTCTCTGGTCCTTCTAGTGATCCAGGCACCACCCTCAGCTACACGTCAGATCCTGCGCACCCGTCAAGGTCGGGACCAGCATCCCTCCTCCAGGAACCGCCCATCCCCTTCCAAGTGCAGTGGTTCCTGCCCTCAGCCCACGGCACACTGGGCCCAGGCGGGATCCTAACACGCTGGGAACCCTGCCGCGCGGTCACCGGTGTCCGCTGCCTCCAGAAGGGACGGCACATAGAGAGAACTCAGCGACATTGTTGATGAGTGGACTTAGGGGATGGCTGCCCTGGGGGCCTATTTGTCAGCATGCTCCTTCACCCACCCACCCCCCGCGGTGCTTACTGGCTGGGCGAGGGGCTCCGCAGGAGGTACCGGGCCTGCACGGCCCTCACGTCCGCTTCGTTCTCTTCACTTGGGACGACCTGCTCCTCCTCAGGGTCCTCACGGGTCGCCATGGCACCTGTCAGCCTCTGTACGTTTGGTGTGAAAAAGGCAGTTGAGGAATCTGGTTTTGGGAGATTTGTGGAGGGGAGGGGTGTGTTGGCGATGTCACCTCATTGGACCTAGGAATGGGGGGTCACCATGTGCTAGTCCCCTCCTGGTGAGAAGGCGCACGGGGGAAACCAAGTCACACTGGGCCCAGCCACTGTCACCAGGACACTGAGACTCACGCCCTGGCCCAGGAAGGAGCCAGCCGCGGAGTCACAAGACTTAAGTGGCAACTTGGCTGCATCCACAGATGCCAGCAAGGAAGCAGGGGAGATGGGGGGCCGGAAACTGAAGACAGTGAATTCCCCAGACCAGAAAGGTCTTTCTGTTGAAACATGGACACCCACCTGCACACACACACACACACACACACACACACACACACACACACTTTCTGCCTCTGCTGGGGGAGGGGCAGCTGGCCCTCCAGGGTCTCTGGCCCAGGCACTGTCCCCCAGCCCGTTCAGGAAGGAGAACTCCCTGGAGCTGGTCCCAGGTGGGGCTGGGCCCCACACCTAAGCCAGAGCGGCTCCCTTGGCAGGGCGTCCTGGGCCCATGGGACAGAGGAGAAAGGAGCGCACTCACCACGGATCTGTGGTCTCCACACCACGGGCGGTCTCCCAGGACTGGGGGACCCAGAGAAAACGCCACAGCCTGACCCGTGAGAGGCCCCACTCTGTCTCCTAAGGCCTTTCTCTGAGGGGCAGGACAGCTGTCAGCAGGAAACCTGAGCTCCCTTCTAAATTTAGGCTCTGGCCCCACAGCAGGCGTATCTCTGGGAGAAGGAATGCTGGCCCCACTTAACTCTTTCCCTCTGGGCCCATTCCCCAGCCCACCAGCAGCCAAGGTGGGGGGATGTTCACACTTTGTAGGTGGAGAACCTGAAGAAAAGTTTTGGGGGCTCTCTCTCTATACCCTCCCACCTGGGATCCCTCTATATATACCCTCCCTCTTGGGGCTCCCTCTATACATCCCCTCCCACCTGGGCTCCCTCTATATACTCCCTCCCACCTGGGCTCCCTCTATACATCCCCTCCCACCTGGGCTCCCTCTATATATCCCCTCCCACCTGGGCTCCCTCTATATATCCCCTCCCACCTGGGCTCCCTCTATACATCCCCTCCCACCTGGGCTCCCTCTATACATCCCCTCCCACCTGGGCTCCCTCTATACATCCCCTCCCACCTGGGCTCCCTCTATATATCCCCTCCCACCTGGGCTCCCTCTATATATCCCCTCCCACCTGGGCTCCCTCTATACATCCCCTCCCACCTGGGCTCCCTCTATATACTCTCTCCCACCTGGGCTCCCTCTATACATCCCCTCCCACCTGGGCTCCCTCTATATATCCCCTCCCACCTGGGCTCCCTCTATATATCCTCTCCCACCTGGGGTTGCCTGTGCCAAGTCTTCCAGAAGACAGTCTGAAGCCAAGCATCTTGCAGATTGAGACAAACTGCACCTCAGCCCCATGTCAGCTTAGAGGGGCCACGGAAACTACCCGCTGTGTAGGGTGGGGTGGGACCGCTCCTAGGTTTCTGGAGAGCAGCATGGTGTGACCAAAGGGAAGCCTGTGCTTCGGAGCCGGTCAAATTCCTTACAGCACAGGCTCCGGATAGCAATCTGGGCATCTGTGCTCCCCTTCCAAAATCCCTCCTCCACACTCACACCCCTCGGTAATGGTCAGCTGGCGACCTGGGCGATAGAAAAATCCCATGGCTTCATAAACTTCAAGTAGGCCCATAAAGCCAGCCTGCATCATGACATCACCCCCCACACCATCACTATGATCAAAGCAAAGCCCAATAACCCAATAATTCACCTCCTGATCCCACATATTCCATGACTGCCAATCCATCCATCCATCCACCCATGTACCCCATCCACCCACCCACCCACCCATCCATCCACTCACCCACCCATCCACTCACCCATCCACCCATCCACCCATGTACCCATCCACCCACCCACCCATCCACCCATGTACCCACCCATCCACCCATCCACCCACCCACCCATCCATCCACCCATCCACCCATGTACCCACCCATCCACCCACCTATCCACTCATCCACCCATCCACCCACCCACCCATGTGCCCATCCACTCACCCACCCATCCACCCACGCACCCATCCACCCACCCACCCATGTGCCCATCCACTCACCCACCCATCCACCCACCCATCCCCACCTATCCACCCATCTGTCTACCTATTCGTAGGCATCTACTGATTACCCATTATGTCTCAGACACTGTACTTGACCAAAGTTAGCAATTACACAATTACATGCTTAAAATGGTCTTTCTTCCTGGCTCGGCGGAAGAATGCCTGACACGTACTATCATGAAAAATTGGCTGAAGACACAAATGAGCTCACAGTTTATTAGGAGGAATGAGACCCGGGTCAAAAATAACTCGGGCATAAGGCAGAGAGCTCCAGAGAGCGGGTGAGTTCTAAGAAGGGAGACAGGCCTTTGGCTGAAGAAATCAGCGAAGCCTTCACAGAAGAGGCTTTACCTGAGCTGGCCTTTAAAGGACAAGTTGGATTGTAACAGCAGAGAGGGTGGGAAAGGAACTCCAGAGGGGACGGCGTGAACAAAGTCCTGGGGTAGGAAACTATGACTTCTGGGTGTGAAGATACATCTAACTTGGTCAGAGCACAAGTTACATATTACGGAGGAGACTCCTTGGGCGGTAGGCTGCGTTGGAGAACAAATACTAGAATATATACACCAAAGAGCTGGGAGAACCCGATGACCGAGGCTGCCCTACAAACTGGAGCCACGTGGCCGGGAGACAGGATTGGGAGCAGACTTACTTTCCACGCTATTTCCCTTTGAGTGGCTGAATTGTGTGCGTGTTCAGACGGATCAACGTGAAATAAAATGTCTGCTGGTGCTGGCACCGGGCAGAGGGAGAGCCCCGTGTTCTTTGTCATTGAGGACATTCCCTTGTGCCACCCCCTGCCTAGAACCTTACCACACCTGGCACATGGTAGTTTTAAATAATTATCTTTTTAAATGAATGGATTCCCTAGGGCAGTGACGGGCAACCTTTTGAGCTTGGTGTGTCAAACTTCGCCAAAAAACTGAGCATAACTCGGGTAGTGTGTCACTTTGAGGAAAAAACATTATTTCGCGATATTTATAGTTTAAATAACATAAATGTATAATTGTTATATATAATTGTATTTAATAAACCAAAAACTAAATATTTAACTTACCTGCTTAGTGACTTCTTTGTTCATCCGTCAGTCGGTTTCTTTTGTTGGTCTTGATATTATTTAGCTTGTGTGGGGTGCCGTGAACTAAGGTAAGTGAGGGGGAGGGGGAATTCTTTAACTAACCTGCCTATTAGTGACTTTTTTGTTGCTGAATTTCATTGGCTAAATCTTCAATTGAAGGTTGAAGTGTATTTTGTACACTTCAGGCCCAAGCAAGCGCTACTAACTTCATCTGTCAATCTGTTTCTTTTGTTGGTTTTGGTATTATTTAATGCTGAGAATAAGGCCTCACGAAAGTATGTAGAGGGAAAAATTGTGAGTAAAGCCATTGCTATATTTTTCAGGGTGCTAAAAGTGTCTGGTAGTCGGTTCCAGGCACTCCAAATTTCCTGTTTGTAGTGGCACTCCTCTTGATTCTCCAAGCGGCACCTTTCCAGATTCTCAAGCTTTGACCTCAAGACGACAAACACCTGAGCCCAGATACTGTCTTGAAATTCTTCAAGTTGCATCTCCAAATCATCAATTTGCATCCATTGGAAACCATTTAATTCCAAACTACTGTAGACTACTACATCAGGATACTTAATTATTTTCATGGTCTGTTCTAGACTTCTAAATTGACTAAATCTGTCACTAAACTGGTCAAGTAACAAGTCTAAAACATGCTGGTACTTCACATGCAAGAGTTCCATTTCATTTTGTACAGCTGCACTGGCCTTCTCAAAATACTTTGTTACTCGAGGAAAATACTTATAAGTTTTAGTTTCTACATCTCGCTTGAAAATTTTAACTTTACTTTCAAAAGCTTTTATGTATCCAAACATAACGTTAATACTTTTGCCAAAACCTTGTAACTTTAAGTTCAGTTCATTAATATGAACAGAGAGATCTGTAAAAAAAATCAGGGTGTTGACCCACTTATCATCATTAAGCTGAGGAAAGTTTCCCAGATCCTTATCGTCAAGAAATACCTTAATTTCTTCAAAGCACTCCACAAAGTGCTCAAGAACTTTGCCTTGGCTCAGCCATCTTACATTATTGTACATCAGCAGTCCACTGTAGGTGGAATCAACCTCCAGTAAAAGTGCCCAAAATTCTCACTTGTGAAGGGGCGAGCAGCTATTAAATTAACTATTTTTGTAACAACTGACATTAAGTCGGTGAATCCTGCCTTGGCACATAAAGCCTCCTGATGGATAATACAATGAAAAGGCACAATCGGATGTCCAATAGCTTCTGTAAACAATTTGACAAATCTGACGTTTTTCCCCACCATATTTGGTGCCCCATCTGTCTTCACTGACACAACTTTAGAGATATCAATGCTTAGGTCACGAAATGTTTGTATAACAACCTTACATATTTCACTTCCTGATTTACTTGTTGACACTGATACTAACTTTATCAACTCTTCTCTCATTGTGAGACCATCAGAATATCGACCAATAATGGCCAACTGAGCATGTGATGTGACATCAGTAGTTTCATCAAGAGAGATCGAAAAATATTTACACTTCCTTATGTCTCTCTTTAATTGATGTTGTACATTTGTGTTCAGTCTCATTATTCGGTCTTTTATGATATTTCTACTGAGTGGTAACTCAGATATTCTCTTAATAATTGCATCTTTATTCTGCATATCGTGAAATAGAACTGGTGCACATGTTAGGAGAGTTTCTTTAATAAATTCTCCCTCACTGAGCGCTTTTCCATGCTGAGCTATAGAGTGAGCAATGCTCAAACTTGCAGATGTTAAATTTGTAGAGCCTTTCATAAATTTAAGGATGGAATTAGATTGGCTCTTATAAAGGTGTAGCTGCCTGGAAATGTATTCCTTCCTTTCATCCTCACTTTTTTCCAAGAGCTGGGAATGATTAGTTTCAAAATGTCTATTTATATTCCACGTTCTGCTTACTACCATTTCAGTACATAGAATGCAAAATGATCTGCCATTTTTTTTTCTATAAAGCCATACATCTCGGTCCATGTCTCTTGAAAGGGTCGGCCACTGCTACTACCACTTCCTTTACTTAACCTTAGTTTTTTATTTTTTGGGTTCTCCATTAGGGGGGCAGTGACAGAAGATAGAATTATAGATAGCTTGTTAGGCCTGCAGGCAATTAGGGGTTAACTAGCCTAACTAACCACAAAATGGTGCATATAACTGTCTTTTAGGAAAGGGCAGGGTTAATAAGCAGAAATAGGGGTTAATAAGGATGCACAACAGTAATAGTGGTGAAATGGAGTCTGCACTATGGAGCAAGATGGTGTTCCTTATGTGAATTAAAATGGCTGCTGCTATTTCTAATGGTGGGAAACGGCACCCATAGCACGCCACAAACCCTCGCCTCTCCCAGCCTCCCCCTCACTTATCTCAGTAATGATGGATTAGAAATCCATGACACCCCAGAACAGTAGATAATGGTTGCTGTGGTTAACTGTTATTTGGTTACTAGTAATGGCAGGGCCCCCAGAGATGCGTCCCTGCTGCGTTCCGCTGCTCCCTGCTCTGCCGGCGGAAGTGAGGGCAAAGATCCCGGCTTAACCGGAAGTTCCAGAACTAGACGCTCTGTGCCGGACTTCTGTTGTTTTGGCCTATAGACCTCCGGTACAGAGTGTCTAATAGGGGAGGACGAAACATTTGCGACTAGAGTCTTGGAGTTAGAGTCTTGCGACTAGAGTCTAACTCCAAGACTCTAGTTGCAAATGTTTCATCCTCAGAAGCAGCAAATGTTTCATCCACGGCATGCGGCCGCCTCAGCGGCCGCATGTCATCAGAAATGGCTATGCATGTCAGTGCTGACACGCGTGTCATAGGTTCGCCATCACAGCCCTAGGGCCTAGGGCAGTGGTCGGCAAACTCATTAGTCAACAGAGCCAAATATCAACAGTACAGCAATTGAACTTTCTTTAGAGAGCCAAATTTTTTAAACTTAAACTTCTTCTAACGCCACTTCTTCAAAATAAACTCGCCCAGGCTGTGGTATTTTGTGGCAGAGCCACACTCAAGGGGCCAAAGAGCCGCATGTGGCTCGAGAGCCGCAGTTTGCCGACCACGGGCCTAGGGGATCCTCCTAAGATGAATTACTAAGTGAAGCATGGGTATGTTAACTCAAAAATAAAAAGACATTTCAACGTGAGAGGCAACAAGCATTTATTTGAGATCAACACGGCTAGCGATCCGGGAAGCACGGGTGTTACGAGAAAGGGCAGGTTGACCGTGACATCAGTAGGAGAAGGCGTTGTTAAGGGTGCAGATAACATGACATGGTGATGCTAATCCTAAACATGGTTGAAATTTCAGTCCCGTAGTCATAACAGCCACTTCCTTGTTATCTTTGCAAACAGTTCTTTGGGACACAGGTCGCCCTAGGCCCAGTCCACGGGTTATTTCGCCCTGTTTTAACATTCTAAATATTTGATGCATAAGCTGTGGTTCCTCGGGGACGGCAGCTTCAGGGCCATTTCAAGTGGTTCCGTTGATATTGTTCTTATTAACAGCAGTAACAGGGCAGGAAGGGGCAGGGAGGGACTGCAGGGTGGCATCAGGTGGACCAGGCTCACAGTGACAACGGGGGAGGGCAGGGAGGTGTAGAGGGCAGTGGGAGAGGGAAGACAGAAGCTAACACAATGAGAGGCACCGGACAAAGAGGGGGTCACTCAGGAGGAGAGGACAGAGGGCCTTGGTCTTCTCTGTGCCCTTGGTCGCCACCTGAACATGCAGAGGGTGACACTGGGTCACTGAAGTCGACCAGAAACCAGGAAACCACGCACCAGCTCCTGCCCGCAGAGACCCCTTTAACTTCTCTGAGATGCTCAGTGTTTGTAACACGGAAAATCACAAGGCCCGCCTCCCCGTTGGCTCTGACCACCCATCTAAATAGGAGCCCCTCCCCTGCCCATTTCATGTTCTGTGCCACCCCCAGGCCATGCCCCTGCAGGACTCTTACTGTCTCAGTCGATGACCAGCCATCCCAGCTTGCTTGGGACTGAGGGGTTCCAGGGCCATGGGACCCGGGACAGCTCCCAGCACCCTGAGACCAGGTGGCCATGGTTCTCTAAGGTGTGTTCTTTGATTACTTGTGTCCTAACTACCTCCTCCACCAGGCGGTCAGCTCTCTGAGGGGACAGATTTCCCGTCTGCTCATGACGGGTCTAGTATGGGCTGGGCTTGTGGATGGGGAGGGGTTAGAGGGCCATACTGTGCCTTGGGGTGGTGCAGATTGTGGGCAACGCCCTTCTTTAACTGCCTTCAGACTCTTCTCTGAGGTCATTTCCCTTTTTATTACGAGGCGGCAATTTCCTGTCCATCATAGGAGAAGCCCAGGACTTTGTACACCTGCCAAGAGGTGAAAAGGCAGGAAGAGAGAGTTCAAGGAGAAGGCGGGCAGGTTCCCGCTGGGGCCTTTGGAGGAGGAGGTGGAGCGCAAGTCCAGCCCCACAGGTGAGTCCACCTGCCAGTCCAGGCGAGGGGCGGGGCGTGCGGCCAGGCTGACCTGGGGGACCAGGAAGAGGAGCCCTCGTACACCTCGGGACCCGCGCTCAGAAGTCAGCCCACACCTGTCTGGGTGCTGCCGGTTCCCAGCTGGGCTTAGGCGACGAGGCAGCAGGACCATGGCAGGGACGACGCGGGTGCTGTGGGTGCTCTGTGCGGGTGAGTAGGCCCTTCCCCGCCCAGTGCCCAGTGTGGGCGAGTCTCCTGGGAGGCCCCGGGCCACAGCTGTGTCCTGCTGGGCAGAATGACACATTCTGTCATTCAGGTGGCGGGTTCCGGTCCAGAACCCACAATCAGAATGGTTTCTCGTTTGCATATTAGTAAATAGGAGCCCAGCCCTTTTCCGAAACGAAGAATTCGCAAATTCGTATTTTCTGATCCCAAATCAGAATAGAGGGTCACAGGACCTGACCCTTGGGACAAAGTGTTTGAAATTGAGTTTTTCCTGGAAAACCCAGGATCTATGGATTTAGACATGTTCACTACTTGAGATTTTAACCTTTGCCTTAAAACCAGAGACAAAGTCAATGTGAAGAGTGTTAACATCTGCACCACATATAGGGAAATTGAGGCAGAAAGACAATTCAACTGACCCAATATCATTCCCAGAGCAGAAGAAGACAGCCTTCCAACAAGAACAAACAAAAGCTAGACGGGCCCTTCCCAAGGTGCAGCTCCCCGGCCTCTGATTCTCTGCTCACCGAGAACTCAGAAGACGGGGCCCCACAAAATCGAAATCAGACAGCTGTGGACACGCAGCTGAGTCCAAGCCACATCACCGTGTGAGATCCGTGGAATCCCTAGAGTTAGGATGGATGGAAGGGTTGGCATTTAGGGTCCTGGGCGTGGCGGGCATGGGAATGGGAAGGGAAGGGAGAGATGGGGGCTGGGAAAAGTAGATTTCACTCGGTGTATTTGGCAACACTGAGAACCCCATCAGCCCGCAATGTAGAAGCTACTGCAGGCTCCAGGGAGCTGGGAAGAAAGGAGGGAGGCGAAGGGTCATAGCAGGAAGCACAGAGTCCCAAGCCCCAGGGCCTGGAGCCAAGGAGGCTCCATGAGGGAGAGCTCAGCTTTCAGCTGAGTGCCTGGCTGGTTTGGCTCGGACTGAAGGGTCCCGAGTTTGATTCCAGTTAAGGGCACATACCTCAACTGCAAGCTTGATATTCAGAGAAAATGCAGGAGGCAATCAATTGATGTGTCTCTCTCACATCGATGTTTCTCTCTCTGTTTCTCCCCCTTCTTTCCACTCTCTCTAAAAGCCAACAACAAAAAATAATCAGCTTGTACAGGCAAGCCCCAGAACCCTCCAGCCACGCCCAGACCACCCTCCCAGGCCCCCAGGCTCCCACCTTCCTCATCTCTCCACTCCTGGCCGCGGGGCCCTTGGGTGGGGGGCGGCCTGGTTCTGGGGAAGGGCTGGGTCGAGCTTGGAAATAGATCTGGAAAAGACCGACTCGCTCAAGCCCGGGACGCGAGGTGGTCCGTCTGACTGGGGCCTGAGGGGCCTGGTCACCGGGTTACAGGGCCTGGGTCCACGCCTTCACGCAGACAGCTCTTTACCGGACACATAGTTTGTGCGGGCACCGAAGGGGTGAGGCTCAGCTGCAGGCCAGGTGGGGATGGGAGGGGGCTGAAAAGCAGTGACCCTCCTGCTGGCTGGGCTGTGATGCCCGCCTTCCCCTCCCCCGCCCATGCAACCCACACCTGAATAAAAAGAAAGTTGATTTGCTTAGGGAATAAACTCAAAACAAAATGCTCACCCAGCGTAGGATGCAAAGCGGCCCTAGCTCTGCGTTGCCTGGAGGGTCCGTTTGTCTTCCCCTGTGAGGAGGAGCCCGTTCTTGGGCTCGTGTTCAGATAAAGTGTGTTTCTGCCCCCTCCCCCCCTGCCCAGGCCAGAGCCCGTGCCCACCACCTTGCCTTCCTTACCAGAGGATGGGCTGGAGCCCTGGGCAGAGGACCCAGGCTGGATGGCCAGCTCGGGTCCTAGGACAGTTTCGCCGAGTGAAAACATTTGGGGGAGAAATAGCCATTGCCATGTGCATATGAACAGCAAAGGCCTTCAAAGGTCAAACTAAAAGCAACCAGGTGGCTCTCCTCCATCCTCATGAGGGACCCCGGGGAAGGAGCAGGGAGGCTGGGGAGGGCTCCTGGAGGGGGCGGAGTGGAGTGGAGGGAAAGCCCTCGCCCTTCTTCCTTTCTGCATCTGAACTTGCCCCGTCGTATCTTAGATCTTGCTGATGTCCCGGGCAGAGCAACTCAAGCTGATAACAGGCCTAGCCCCTCAGACTGCGGGCGGGAGGATATACCACATAAGACAGCGTGGGGATGAAGCAGAAGCAGTGCGTTTAGAGAATTTAACAGTGACTAGCCGTGGGCCTGACAGTTCCAACGTCAGTGACAAACACTTCTTCCCCCCAGGCCTCCCAGGCCTCCCATGGGGGCCCAGCCACCCCCTTCCTTCACTCCCTTTAGTGTGGGCAAGTTCACCCCATCCACCTCCGCTTCCTAACCTGTGAAATGGGCAGGACAACCTCGAAGGTGCAGATGCACACTGTTGCTCCCGGAGGTGCTGACAGACATGCAGAGTCCGTAGGTGTAAAGATCGAGGAAGAGGGCCTGGCACCCAGGGGCATTCAATCAATGCCTCTTACTTTCGGTGCAGGCAGGTGTACCTTACGGAAAATAACTAGACTTTGGTTCCTCATCGCCAGAGGGCGCTGATCTGGCAGCCCTGTGCCCAGAGTCAGGATGCCTGGGGAGGAGCCCGGAGTTGTCGCCCCCCAGAGGCTGCTAGAGGAAACGCTCCAACCTGAGCCCAGAACTCCAGGGATTTTTCGGTCATCGGACCCCATGAGGACTGGGCGTGGTGACAGTCCCAGCGGCAGGAAAAGAGATTCAGAGAGAGGAACCCACCAGGAAAAGCGTCCCTGGACAGTGGTGCCCAAGGCCCTGAAGTCTTTGAAGACATGATAACACACACACACATGCACACGCACACGCACATGCACACGCACACACGAACTAGAGGAACCCTCCTAGAAGAGGAAATGAGAAAAACTTGGGAAAATACTGCTTTACACAGAGAAGTAAAGGAATCCATCACCCTCAAATACTCCAGATGAGAAAATATGTTTTTTCTCTCCCCTCCTCCCCTCCCATCACCCTCCCCTGATCTAAACAAATGCACTGAATCAGTGGGTGCTGATCCACAATGGGTTCTGGCAGAAACCAGCTTTCTAAGTTCCTAACCCTCCCTCTCCCCCTCCCCGCAGCGGGGAACTGCCCCTAACCCTTCCACTTGGCCCCTCTGAGTGCCAGGTTCCCGTTGGTCCCCGGCTCCGGAGGGTCGCGTATCTGAGCCCTGTGCCTTAGGTCCGTGCAGGGGCCTGGCCCGGGGGGCGGGCTCTCCAGGCTCAGGCTCAGCCTTGCACGCCTGATGTCAGAGGATCACGTATGAGAGCGACCCCTGCCGGAGCCCGGCTGGTGCCAGTGACCAGTGCGCCTTCCTCTGCTCGGGGTGGTGAGCCTCAAAGCCTGTCCAGCCCCAGGGCCCGGCCCCCACCTGGCGCCAGGGCGACCCCTGCCGGAGCCTGAGTGCAAGTCAGCCAGTGCTCGCAGGGAGGGTCAGGAGCCGGGAGATACCCTGCGGGCCGCCGTGTGACCAGCACTGCAAGGCCCGGCCTGGTGCAGCGGCAGGAAGGATGCCACCCACGGGCAGCCCGAGGGAGGAGGTGTGCAGAGGGCACAGCGGCGGTGAGGGCAGTGGCCAGCAACCCCGGCTGCCCAGAGAGTCACCCGGGGGCGAATGTCCAGGCTGCCCCAGGCTTTCCGAACCGGAACCCTGAGGGCGGAACCTAGGCCCCCTCTGATTCTGGAAAAGTCATCCAGGCGATTCTGCTGGGCCACCCGGGTTAGGGCTGCGTTTGGAACTCGAGGAGCAGTAGGTTTAACGCCTGTTCCCGGGCCTGACCCTCTGCAGCGGCTGCAGCTCAGTCTGCACCGTCCACCTGTGTTCCTGGAGTCAGAGTGCCGTGGGGACCGTACCTGGGGCACCGGGCAGAAAACAAGTGGGGGCAGGGCGGGGCCCCAGCTGGCCACACGGCAGCGGTGTGACTGAGCGGCCAGGGGAGCGGGTGGCAGGATCGTCTCAAAGGGCCTGGGGGGAACAGGGTGCTGTTTGGACTCAGTGGTGGTGAGCCCCCCAGGGCATAGAGTGAGGCTGCCCCTGGCCGTGGCGGCACTCGGGTTTATCTCCTTCTGCCTGCCCAGGGCACCAACTGTCACCCCAGAACCCCCCTCCTCCCTGCCGTCCTCCCTGCCCTCGGCCGCCCAGTGCCCCGAGCTGCGTTGTCTCTGCCTGTGAGTCAGGCGGCCATAAACACCCGCAGGACCTGGCAGCAGGCAGACACTCCGCCGGGGGCTGCTCCAAAGTTCACTGGGACGAGCGGGCGGGGCAGGCTGCCAGCTCACCGCCCTCCCCGGCCCGGCGGGGCTTTCCATCTGCTTCTCCTCTGTCCTCAGTCTCCTCTGGGAGCTCCTGCCCTGGACCCGCAGCCCGCTCAGGTCTCTTCACCTTCTGCCCCAGCGGGGACCAGAGAGACCCCCGCGAGAGGCACAGGGGGGCCCCTGGCTCCAGCTGGCTGCGCCCTGCGACAGGCCAGGTCCTCCCGGGGCCACGCTGCCTGCTTGACTTAAAACCGGAGGCGGCGATATGGTTCCAGGAGCGCGCGTGCCTGTTGCGGGACGTTTGGAAACTAAAAATGCACAAAACCCCCAAATAGCCCCGTGACCCCTGAACCCAGTCAGCTGTTACCATCCTGCGGCGGGTCTGTGTTCTCCTAGAACCTGCTCCCTCTGCGGCGGGTCTGTGTTCTCTAGAACCTGCTCCCTCTGCGGCGGTGGGAAGCGGTTGTACAGACAGGTTCATGCCTGATTCAGTCCCTCACGCACACGGCCCTCCCTGGAACTGAGTCCCTTGGGGCTGTTTCAAGGCCCAGCCCCTCAGGAGCCTTTCCTGTCCAGTCCTGGTCCCACAGCCCTGCCCTCTGCCCTCCTCACCCCTTCACACAGGGGTGGGGAGCGTCCGGCCCACGGGCCGTATAAGGCCTGAGAAATCATTTGGTCTCGCCCTGCCAAGGCCTTAGTGGTGAATTAATTAGACGTTTGACCAAATACAGCAGGCTAGTTTTTAAGTTGATAATTTTGTATGGCCCGTGAATGGTGTTATAAATATCCAAATGGCCCCTGGCAGATAAAAGGGCCCCACCCCTGCCTTCACACGGCATTGAACGCATCATGAGGCTCCAGTAGGATGCTGGCTGGCAGTGGCCTCTGACCGGTCTGGGCAGGGACTGTGCCACGAACCACTCAATCAGCGAGGTCGTCTTAGCCCTCAGCTCTGTGTAGACGCGTTGGGGTGGGAAGGAGCCCTGTCTGGTGAGGGGAGGAGGCCTGCACCCACCCACCCTCATCAACACGGGAAGAGTGTCCTCGGGATAGACAGCTGCCTGAGGTGGCCCTGAGAGCCAGCAAAGAAAACGAAAACACTAACTCGAAAGCCACCTGCACCCCTACGCTCGCTGCAGCACATTCCCAGCTGCCAATATGCGGGAGCCGAACAGGAGCCCACAGAGCGACGGGTGGCTGAAGGAGACGTGGTGCATACACGCAGCCACGGGAAGGAAGGAACTGCCATTGGTGGCAGCCTGGATGACCTCGAGGGCATGACACTAAGTGAAATAAGTCAGACAGAGGAAGACACATATGCATGATTTCACTTACATGTGAAATCTAATAAACACCAACAAAAAACCCAAACACAAAACAAAACAAAGACACGCATAGAATCAGAGTTTAAACTGACGGTTGCCGGCCGGGAGAGCGCGGGGAGCTGGAGAAAAAGGTGAAGGGATTGCAGTAATGACACTGTCATAGCTTTGCCGGTGACGGAGGGTGACTTGGGGTGGTGAGCACATGGTAAGGTATATACATTTCGAATCACTATACTGTGCACTTGAAACTAATGGATACCGTAGGCCAACTATACTTAAATAAATTACACAGAAGCCAGCGCAGCACGGGCTGGGGTGTTCCCAGGGGGTCCCCAGAGGAGGCGGCCGTGAGCATGCCTACGGCAATACCCAGCGCCTTGCACTGAACTGGGGCCAATGGGAGAATGAGTGAATTGATTGGCATTTGCAGATTCTAAGATCCATGTTGAACAAAAAGTTCAACAGACATTCATCGATTTCTAACCCCCCATCTCCCCCAAGAGGCCATTCGTATGGGGGGCAGGAAAAACCCACCTGCAAGCAGGAGGGGCCCCTCCCATGACCAGCACTTCCTCAGCATCAGAGCATGTGCCCTGGGCAGGCGGTCAGTCTCCAGCACCAGCTCCTCCTCCCGAGGAGGAGGCGGTGGGAGCAGATGGGTTTCCTAAGTGGAGGCAGTACTGCCAGTGCCCCAGGGTCCCCACCATCACTGTGTGGCCTCCAGCAGCCAGTCCATCAAGCACTTCATTACCCTCCTCGGGTGTGTTGCTTCCGGCGAGCTCTCAAGAGACAGTTCATCTCCTTAACAAACGCTGATTATTTACAAACATCACCAGACTTCGGCTGCGGCTGGTCTCGGGCCCGCCCCTTAGGGAGACTAACTGACTCCCCCACCCCGCGTCTGTCTGGGGCGCTTTGCAGACTTGGCCTCCCCCGGGGAGGGGCTCCTCTACTGGATTTTTTTTTTTTTTGCATTTTCCAGTGATCTGTGGGAAGGGTCTTCAACCAAGTGTCTGGGCTGTGAATCCTACCCATGTGGAAAGCTTGACTGCTCTGCACCTCATTCATTTGCTAGAGCAGGTCCGATGTGGGGGCACTTGGTTGCGCCCCGGGGAATATGACGATGAAGCAAACAGCCTAACAGAGGAGAAGACCCGATAACATCTCTGGTACCTGCTTATGTTCTGGGGAAAGGGTGTGCACACTAAGTGCAGTCATTCCACCCTCACAGCAACCTGGAGTTAGAGAGCACCGTCCTCATTGTAAATGTGCTTATTTATTGATTTTGAGAGAGAGAAACTGATTTTTTTCTTCCGCATATTAATGCATTCATTGGCTGCTTCTCATGTGTGTCCTGACTGGGATTGAGCCCCCAACCTTGGCGTATCGGGATGACTCTAACCCACTGAGCTACCTGGCCTGGGCTCCTTGTTTTATAGCTGAGGAAACGGAGGCACAGAGAGGTTCGTTAAGTTGCCCTGGTTGCACAGCTGGTGAGTCAGGGTGAGGTGCCACCCGGGCAGCTGGGCTCCAGCGTCAGTGCTCTGGGCCGCCCCCCCATGGGCGTGATGACCCTTCATGCCAGCGGTTATCAGAGCAGGTGCTTAGGGTCACGGTGGCACAGCCCTGCCTGGGAGCGTGTGGGCGTTTCCTCCTCCGCCCAGGGCCTCAGCGCGGAGAGTGCGCCGCCCTCCTGGCAGGTGCAGCACCTGCTCTCCCAACATGTACCCCCCACCCTCCACTCAGGGAAGGTTAGATCGTCACTGAACTATTAGTGCTTAGCCCTGGGGTGAGTCAGCACATCGGTGGGTGGTGGATGCTTGGGGAGCTCACACTTGGGGAGCAAGGGGAGTGAGGAGGAGGGAGGAATATTCTGGAGCGTGAAGGACACAGCTCTAGGGAGGCAACTACTGGGCGGGTGGTGGGGGGGGGGGCGGGAGGCAATCTGGGGCAACTGGGAGGAAGGTGCCCAATAGACCTGTGCAAGGAAGTGGAAAGGTGATTGGAAGGCTCTAGAAATTTCTAGAATTCCTCCACTTTTTAGTTTTCTAATCACAGGCTAGATGTCCCACCTGGGGCTCCTCCACTGAGCAGGGATACGAAGATCCCACAGAAGAGGAAACCGGGGCCCCAGAGCTACAACATTGAGCCCAGAGGTGGGAGGACCTGGCTTGTTCCAGGAGGTGGGAGGGGACTGGGGGACAGCCATCGGAGCCCCAGCCCGTGATGCCTGCGGTGTGAGAGCCAGGGGTCCGGCTGTGTGGGGCGCTGTGGGCGTGACGTCCTCAAACCTGGGGATCATTCCCAGTGGGGTTATGGAACATGGTAAGCAAGCCTGGGGCCATGACCCACTCACAGAGGTCCTCCAGGTTTACAAATAGCATCTAACTCCGCTTTGCTTTATGAGCTCTTTCCCGTCCATTCATTTCCACCTCTTCCCTCACAGTCTACCAACATGAAATGATTTTAACTCCCTGTCGCAATGATCACTAAACCCTTAGCAATCACTCTTCCTTCCCAAGTGTTCGCCCCGGGTGCAGGGGTGGTTCTCCGTGTGACTCACTCCTTTGTAACAAGGAGGTGCTCACGAGCAGACCCCGGGACAGGACGGTGGACACGGTCAGCAGGCCAGAGCACACGCAGGATAGCGAACAGTGATGGGCGCAGATTGCGGGCTAGCCCCCTTTCCAAGCAAAGTGTGCGTTCCAGTCAGGCATTCGCCACGCGGCCCATTTCCCAGCGAGAACGCAGGCCCGGGAGCTGGAGGGACCGCTGGGGGCCATGCTTTAGTGAAATGAGGGAACTCCACTTGAACTCATTAATTCTGTGCCATGCGACTTCCTCCCACAGCCCTGGAGAAGCTGTGTGTGAAATGTGGAGCCGCAGATGCGGGAATAAACGCTTCTGGCCTGGGAGGGAGAGGATGGGCAGGAGGGGAGGGCCGAGGCTGGCAGGCAGGCTGGCCTGTGTGCTGCAGGGAGGGGCCCGCTGCAGCGTGCGGGCTGCGGCCGCGGGGGAAGGACGCCCCTGGGCATGCCCGTGCCCCTCACCCTGCCCCCACGCCCACTGTCCTCCAGTCTGGGTGACCGTCACTGCCATCTCCGTGGAAACCCCGGGGGAAGTCCTGCGGGCCGCCCGAGGAAGGAGTGTCACCCTCCCGTGCACGTACCGCACCTCCGTCACCGAGCGGAAGGGATTCATCCAGTGGGACAAGCTGCTGTGGAGCCACTCGGTGAGGTCACGGGTGGCACGGGTGGGCCAGGTGGGATGTGGCAGCAGTGGCTTCCCGTGGAGGCAGAATCGATCTCAGTCAGTTCCAGGTTCCGTTTGATAAGCGATGGCTAAATAGGTGAATAAATAAACTCCAAAGCAAGAACCAAGTAAAGGAAGTGGCCGGAGCCAAGGGCACTGCCCGCACGGTGCCCGGCCGGTGGCAGGCGCTCAGTAAACACTGGCTGAGGGGGCGCGGAACAGACAGTGGGCTGACCTGCGGGGTGAGAGAGAGGCCAGGGTCACAAGAGCAAGGAGCCGGGATCCCAGGAAACCCCATTTATCCGCATGTGCTCCGCGGTGGGAGCCGCCCCCTGCCCAGCCCTTCAATGTTGTCACTAAGCTTAGGACGACGCTGCGAGCTGGTGCCACACAGGAGAGCTGCTTGCTCCAAGGCTTGGCGTCGGGGCTCTGGGCGGGCGGGGCCTCGGGGTCAGCAGCGCTGCCGGAGGAAGGGCGCGCCGAAGCCTTAGGTGAAGGCCAGGCGGCATCTCTCCTTCCTCCAGGAAAGGGTGCTTGTCTGGACTTTCTCCACCAAAGAATACGTCTACGGTGACCTTTATGAGAATCGTGTCAACCTGTCGGGCAACGCCGAGCAGTCCGATGCCTCCATCACCATCAGCCAGCTGACCATGGACGACAATGGCACCTACGAGTGCTCGGTCTCGCTGCTCAAAGACCTGAGCGGCACCTCCAAGGCCCGCGTCCGCCTCCTGGTCCTGGGTGAGTGCCCACTTCCTGTGGTAGGCAGCAGGTGCGGCAGGGGTGCCTGGAGGGGGTGCTTGGAGGACAGGTGCCTGGAGGGGGTGCCTGGAGGGGGTGCTTGGAGGACAGGTGCCTGGAGGGGGTGCCTGGAGGGGGTGCTTGGAGGACAGGTGCCTGGAGGGGGTGCCTGGAGGGGGTGCTTGGAGGGGATGCCTGGAGGGGGTGCCTGGAGGACAGGTGCCTGGAGGGGGTGCCTGGAGGATGGGTGCCTGGAGGGGGTGCCTAGAGGACAGGTGCCTGGAGGGGGTGCCTGGAGGACAGGTGCCTGGAGGACAGGTGCCTGGAGGACAGGTGCCCAGAGCGGGTGCCTGGAGGGGGTGCCTGGAGGACAGGTGCCTGGAGGGGGTGCCTGGAGGACAGGTGCCTGGAGGACAGGTGCCCAGAGGGGGTGCCTGGAGGGGGTGCCTGGAGGGGGTGCCTGGAGGACAGGTGCCTGGAGGACAGGTGCCTGGAGGACAGGTGCCCAGAGGGGGTGCCTGGAGGGGGTGCCTGGAGGACAGGTGCCTGGAGGGGGTGCCTGGAGGACAGGTGCCTGGAGGACAGGTGCCCAGAGGGGGTGCCTGGAGTGCCTGGAGGACAGGTGCCTGGGTGGCAGCAGTGCCTGACCCAGAGCTGGGATCCTCCCTCATCCACGGGCCTCAGGCAGGCACTGTGCCTCCCTCGGAGCTGCAGAGCATTCTGGTTTCCAGGAGGGGGGCCGCCCCCCAGGGCAGGGGGCACGGCCCACTGGGAGTTCCCAGCCCAGGGATGGCCACCGGCCGGAAGCGCCGTCTGGACCACCACGTGCCCACTCCCCTCAGTTTCCTCCCTTACACCACGGAGGGCCTTGCTTGTTCATTGCACGAGGTGCTGCCTGGCTTTCTGAAGCCTTGTAGTGAGTCAAACAGCACAGCCCTGAATGGAGGGCCGTCTCCCCTCCCACACGCCTCAACAGCAGCAAATGGGGCGCTGACAGACCCTCCACACTTCTCCACATGTCCTCTCAACACACACACACACACACACACACACACACACACACACACGAGAGCTCCTTCGAGAGAGATTACACACACACACACACACACACACACACACACACACACACACACACGAGAGCTCCTTCGAGAGAGATTACACACACACACACACACACACGAGCTCCTTCGAGAGAGATTGCACACACACACACACACACACACACACACACACACACACACACACACACACACGAGAGCTCCTTCGAGAGATTACCAAGCCAAGAAAATGAGCGTTTTTACCCAGTTTCTCTTCCGCTCCCCACCCCCCCTCCTCCATTGCCCAGGTTCCCCGGCTGAGTCCCTCTCTTCCCACCTGGTCTTGCCTAGTTCTGTGTCCTCTGGCCCTTTAAACACCTCGGGCCTTCCCGCTGGTGCTGGCTGGGGAGGCAGCGGGCCCCACCCCACCAGGGCCGCTGCATTTTAGTTAACCTGAAGGGCGAGGGGACACCCTTAATCTGAGGTTATGGAACTCAGTGAAACCCATGTTTTGCTTAAAAAAAAAAAAAAGAGTGGGAGAGATCAAATTGTACTATATGTCAAGAAATTCAGCAGTTTCTCTTGAAAAATAAAGTTTTCTTTCCAAACGGCTCTCCCGCGGGGCTAGTTTTGACCCACAAGGGCACTAATTATGTGGCGCCACCCACCCAGGCTGGACGAGACACGAGGCCCTGGTCACCCAAGGAGGCCACCTTGCCTGGGACACCTGCCCCATGCCCATGGGACCGCCGCCTCCCGGCCTCTGGCGCCCCCTGGTGTCCTCAGTGGGAGGCGCAGGCCCTGCAGCGGCCTCCAGCCCACCGTGTCCCCGGCTCCACTTCCCATCCATCACTCTGCCCGCAATAAGTATTCAGGTGGCATCTACGTCCTGTCTGAGAGCGGACACCAGCCAACTGAGACCTGAGATCCCGGGGTCCCCACAGCGGGTGTAAGGGCTGCTGGGATAGAGGAGACAGGGGGGACTGGCCATCGGGACGCTTCGCACTGTGCGTGCTGCTCTGCGATGGGGACAGGCCGCTGGGGAGGTGCTGTGCTGGACTGACCTCGAGCGCTTGCATCTCAGCTCTGGGCTGTGAATTTCTCTGCCTGTGAGCAAACACGACGGCAGACGTGTGTGCGTGGGTGCGAGGGAGGTGGCTGTCCCCACGCCCCACCTTCTCATGCCTTCTCTTGGCCCCTCCCTACACAGTGCCGCCCTCCAAACCCGACTGCAGCATCCTGGGTGAGACCGTGATTGGGAACGACATCCAGCTGACCTGCCAGTCGAGGGAGGGCTCCCCGGCCCCGCAATACCACTGGCGGAGCTTTGACCTGCTGAACCAGGAGCGGAAGGGCCCACCAGGTAACCACACCCGCCGCAGCTGATTGGCAGGCTGCAGGGGACCCCTGGAGGCTGTCCCACTCCTCTCCGGACACCGCTGTGTCCTGGGCTGTTTCCCTGGGCACCGGTTTCTCAGCACCACGCCTCCCCCGCCAGGTTGCTGAGAGCAGCAGCAGTGGCTGCATGAGAAGCCCGTGTGGGGGCCCGTGATGGCTTCCTCAGGCCCAGGGCACAGCAGTCACTGGCGAAAGCCCTGGTCGCAGCTCTGAGTACAATTATGTCCTCACGTTCGCATTTGAGGCCCCACGTCCGGCACTGTGGCTCCACTCAAGGTGGGAACTTCCTGTCCCCATTCCCTCCTAGGCCGGTCCATCTCAGACTCCCCTGAATCCTACTTCCACAAAGGCACCCCGTTATGGCTGCACACCACCAGACCAGGGCTGTGGTGAGGGCCCGTTCCATTGCCAGGAGACCACTTTCGTCCTGAGTAGCTTGGTGTTTGACCTTTCGGTCAGGAAACAAACTGGGAGGGAAAATCCAAAAACTAGATAAATATTCTCCGTCCTTACTATGGACCCTATGGTGTGGGAGCACCCGCTGGGGCCCCGGCCCCGGGGCCTGGCCAGCTGCACCCAGAGCTCTCGCAGATAAGACAAGGCCAGAGGTGCCCTTGGTCTCGGGGGTCTTCCAGCTCAGTGGGCTGGGAACAAGGGAGGGAGAAGTACCATGTGGGCTAGGCGTGTGCATGGGGTAGGCATGTGCGTGGGGTAAGCATGTGTGTGGGTAGCATGTGCGTGGGGTAGGCATGTGCGTGGGGTAGGCATGTGTGTGGGGTAGGCATGTGTGGGGGGAGGCGTGTGTGTGGGGAGGCGTGTGTGTGGGGAGGCATGCTTCTGGTTGGCAGATCTGCTCTGGGCGTGTCTGGAGTTCCTGCTGGCACTTCCTGGCCGGTGGCCTCCCCTCTCTGGCTGGGAACGTGACTCCACAGCAGTCACCACAGTCCACCATGGCCACCGCTCGGTCTGCCCGTCCGGCAGCAGTGTGTGCGCAGCGGGCCCAGTGCTGCGAGTCTTACAGCAGAGGCGCTGGGACAGGGCGCAGAGGGGTCAAAGCGGCGTCCCGAGGAGGGCACTGAGTGGCCAGCACAGCGTGGCTGACAGCACGGCACGCTGTGTGACCTTGGCAGTGGCTCAGCCTCTCTGTGCTGCAGTGTCTGCACAACACATGGGCGTTCTGCTGGTGTTTACTACACGGGGCTGCTGTGAAGGTTACATAAAAGCACCGGCGGCACCGAGCCTGGCAGATAGTGAGCACTCGGCGCTGCTGTGGGGAGTGGCTAGGAGCAGGGAGCGTGCTCGGGAGGATGCCCGGGCACCGGGAGGGGAGCTGCCTGGGCCTTGGAGGCCACCTGCTCCTTCCGAGGCGCGCCCCAAACGGGCACCCCATTCACAGTTCTCCTGCAGCCAACAGAAAAGATCCCTCTGGTTGTCAGAAGCCGACGCTTCATTATTCTTCAGTGACCCCAAGAGGAGGACCCGAGGACACGGAGGAGGTTCAGGGGAATTCACTTGCCTGCTTTTGACAAGCTCATCCTGCGTCAGACTCGGGACCTGGGGGTGACAGGAAAGAGTGGGCTAGCGGGAATGCCCACAGGAGCGCCCCTGGGGCCGGGTGTGGTGGTGGCATTCCTGCCTCAGAGCCTCGGAGAGCCTGTCCCGGCTGCTTCCTGCGGGGCCAGACGTAACCCGTTTCTCACATGAGCATCTCAGTCCACAGTGGACGACAGAGCAGGGCTCCCCCTGCCCCTGAAGACAGAGGTCCCCACGTTAGAGACTGCTTCCTTTGGCTTAGCATCGGGGGGAGCCAGCCAGCAGGGAGAGCGGGGAATCTGGGATCAGCACACAGGGACGGGGTCCTGGCTCTCCACCTGCTGTAAATCCCGCACTTGTTCTATCGCCACCCCCCCCCCCGCCCGCCCCACGAAGGCTGTGAGGAGGGTAAGAGGAGATCCCGTGTGGGATACCTCTGAACATCCTCTGTAAACCAGGGTGCCACGCACAAAAGGAGCCGGAATTTGATATCCGGGAGGGAGGGAGGGAAGGAGGGAGGGCGGGTGGTTCTGGGGGCTGGAGCACACAGGGAGGAGGTTCGGAGGGGTGGGCATGGACCCTGCTCCCAGCAGCCAGGGAAGATCATGAAGGCCAGAGGCAGCAGCCAAGCTGCCGACGAGGAAAGTTAACTCTTGTCAACTGACTTCAGTGCCCTGGAGACCAGGCTGCTCAGCGGAGCAGAGGGAAGGTGGGAGCCGCAGTCCTTGCGTTTCCCATCTTGACCACAAGGTGTCACCATTGCAGCAGAAACAGCTTCAGAACTATCAGGTCCTTTCCAAAAAAGGGGGTTTGGGAGCCCCGACTGGGATCAGAGCAGGTCTTGGGGCCCGGATATGCACTGGGCAGCCGTCAATGCCCACTGTTTGCTTGAGGAGCCGGGGAGGATGGTGCTAACTCCAGTCGGAAGCCCAGGTCCGTGCCCTAAACAAGCCTTCCCTCCATCACCGTGCTGTGCACCTGATCGCAGTCCCAGCTTCGGCGGCTCAGGCAGGGAACCTGATTCACCTGAAGTATGTCCAGGTCCGAGAGCATTTCCCAAAGTGGGTTCCTTCAAGTTGCCTCTTTTTAAAAATCCCATTAGTTTAGAAAATGAGACCATTACACCCTCACCACCCACTGCTCATTAGCATATCAGAAGCTCTGAGAGTTCTGTCATTAAAAAAATGTAATTAACTCTGATTTCTAAACCCGTCTGGTCATGGACTCTTCAGTATATGAGCATCGCTTGTGGGCAACATTCCAGAGAGCACCCTGAGCTGTGGGTTCCAGGGTTTTAGGGGGAATGAGCACCAGGAACACCAGCTGCTATTCTAGCTGGTGGGAGCAAGGGTGGTTTTCATTTGATTCTCTGTTCCTCACGGAGCTCCGGACCCTGTGGTGGCGATCACATTCCCTTCATAAACTCCACAGCACCCACTGGAGCTCTGGTCCCGCCGCCCCCCTGCGCCGCGGCTGTCTCCTGGGAAACGGGGCCTCGCGCCTTGCTTGGGCCTAAGCAGGATGTGTTATCGCCTCGCCCTTTCTTAGTTTGTGACCTCGGCCGGGCGCGTCCGTGGCCTCTGTGCTGGAGGTTGTTGGAAGCAGCAGGGACCTCATGCCGAGGAAGGGCATCGAGTGGCTCGTCCAGACCGGGGATACCATCTTGCGAGAGAGGGGTGGGCAGGGAGGCTGGCGCCAGGGGCAGGGGCAGGAGGCAGTGCTGCAGGGGTGGCAGGACCAGACCCGGCCCGGGGACCACGTTGAGGCGTCTGGACTCCTCACTGGAGACCACGGCGCCCCTGGAATGTCTGGAGGGCAGCGGCCGGTCCTATTTGCATGTAGGCCGTCCCCTCAGGACGGAGTGCGCCCTCGTGGTGGCCGCAGGGCCACACGGGGCTTGTTCTGCCACAGGTGAGAGGACAAAGGCCTCTTAACCCTCCTCTCAAAACTGCGGTCACAGCAGAGCGTCTCAGAGGACAGGACATACAAATACGTGGGACACCCCCTCTCCTTCCACGGTGCACACACCACAGGGCCGGGGACTCACAGGAAGGTCGCTCATGAGGACATTCGGGCCATCCCCTGAGTTCAGGAGGGCCGGGCTAGCACTCCCCCCTGACATGGAGCTGTGGCTCCCACAGTTAAATGGCCACGGAAGTGGTGGACAGTGAAGAGTCGAGACAGACAGCTGCCTCTCCACCCTCCTCCCAGATACACACACTCACATATACACACTCACATATACACATACACACTAACACACCGCATATACTCACATACCACACACACATATACACACACACACTCATATACATACACACCATACACACTCACATATACACACACTCACACACCACTCACACTCACATATACACATACACACTAACACACTGCATACACGCACATACCACACACACACACTCATATACATACACACCATACACACTCACATATACACACACACACCACTCACACTCACATATACACATACACACTAACACACTGCATACACTCACATACCACACACACTCACATATACACACTCACATGTGCTCACACACTGATTTCTAAAGCTTCCTCCACATGAGTCCCAGCTACGGTTTCAGTTTCTGAAGGTCATGGAGGGGGTCAGAGTGACCCCTAATCAGAATTTTCATGTGCCGCGTGTGCATAGGGTGTGTCCGGAGCACCCGCCAGTCGGGCCTTCTCTTGTGGGCCTGAGGGACCAGCGCCTCGTCTGATGCCCACAGTTCCCGGGAGGCAGGCACAGCACGATTTCTGGTCAGAAATAAAGAAACCGGGCGCAGTGACGCTGTTACTTGCCCAAAGTCACACGGTGAGTAAGCAGCTCGCTTCCCGCAGCCCGGACTGCGCAGGGAGCCTGGCCCCGTCCTGCGGTGCGGGGCGTCTCCAGACCCCAGGTGAGGCCGGCCCAGCAGCTGCGCACCCGCTTTCCCTCCGCCTGGGCGCCCTCCTCACCCCACGGTCTTCCCTCCCAGGCGCAGGGCACACCCTGACTCTGAGGAACATCTCCACAGACATGTCCGGCTACTACATCTGCACCTCCAGCAACGAGGTGGGGACCGAGTCCTGCAACATCACCCTGACCGTCAGGCCTCGTAAGAGCCGCGTGTGGGGGCGGGGCGGGGAGGAGAGGTGCTGCGGGCTGGGTGGTCGAGTGGCCGAGTGGCCGGGTGGCCGGGTGGCCGGGGGGACCAGCCAGACGCCCTGCGCAGCCCACTGCCTGGAGGCCAGTCCAGCTCCCTGGCTTCTTTGGAAGCAGCACCCAGGATGCTGGTGCCTGGAGCCCTGCCCAGCCAGTGGCCGGGTGGTGCCAGGGCCGCCGTGCTCCGGGCCCATCCTTTGGGGTGGGCCACTCCCAGCTCAGGGAAAGCTGGAGGAGGACAGATAAACCAGTCCTCTGTGCCTGGCTGACCCTGAGGACTCTCCCGGCCCGGGGAGCACAGGGAGGCAGGGACACAGAGTCAGGGCCGTCATCCTTGTCCTGGCCACGTCTCCATGCAGAAGAGCATGCCCAGTCCGGGCTGGCGCTCTCACCAGGCCAGGCCTTACGGTGCCCCAGGCTGCTCCCTGGGCTGGAGGACCGGGGGGAGAGGGGAGGGACTGGGGCCTTGGCTGTGGGGCCTCCCGGCGTGCTCAGCCCTCCAGCTGGGCTGGGGCAGTCAGCTGCTCTGTCCCTGGCAGCCTCCATGAATGTGGCCCTGTACGCGGGCATCGCGGGCGGTGCGGTGGCGGCCCTCATCATCATAGGCATCCTGGTCTATTGCTGCTGCTGCCGGGAGAAGGGCGAGGACCAGGAGCCCAGGCCGTGAGTGTGGGGCCACCGGTGGCACGGGTCTGGGCAGGTTGGGAAGGTGCGTCCCAGCTCCTTTGTCCCGGCGGGTCCCTCAGCTCATGGGTGGAACGAGTCTGGGCCCCTTCCCGTCCTCTCTGAACCGGCCCTTCAGCCAGGGTGCGCTGGTTGGGGCTGGAGGCCCTGAGGGGCACTGCGGGCTCTGGGGCACACCTTCCCTCTGTCCTCACGGCCGCAGGAATCGGTCCATCTACCGGGAGCCTCCAGAGCAGCTGCGGGAACTTTCCAGAGGGCGGGAAGAGGAGGACGACTCCAGGCGCCAATCCCCTGACCATGCTGCCCACGTGTGACCGGGGCCTGCTGCAGGGCGGGCAGGGACAGTGGTTCCTTCCGGATCCCCCCTCTGCTCCAGCTGCTTTCCTGATCCTCCTCCCCCACCCCCCAGAGGCCCTGGCTGAGCCTGATGAGCCAATGCCACCTGCCAAGTGACCCTCCCACCGCCCGCTCCCGGCTCCCAGGGACCAGGCCGCAGCCTCCACCTTCCTCGAGCCGGTGGGTCAGCAGCTGCCGCTCACGGGCGCCCAGCACCTGGCAGCGCCTGGCGGAGGTTCGCAGGCGTACATTTTAGTTGAATGAATGAAAGAATAGGTGCACACACAAAGGCCCCCCATTATTTACCCAGCTTCCATGTACACCCCGTGTTCCAGGCCCCCCATTATTTACCCAGCTTACGTGTACACCCCGTGCTCAGGGCCCTGGCCTGGCCGCGAGCTCCCCTTCCAGCCTCATCACCGGCAGGTTCCCTGCACCTCAGACACTCCCGCGAGGGCCACCTTCAGCCCTACCCCACCCGCACGGCTGCCCACGCGGTGCCCATCTCTGCCTGTCAGCATCCCAGCTGTGCCCAAGCTGCCTCGCACCCCTGGTTCTATAGCCTGCCCCAGTGTCCCCCCGCACCCCGGCCCGCACACAGGTCTCTCCCTGCGAGGTGTGTGCGCCCAGCAGGGCCTGGGCTCCGCCCTGCTTGCTAGCCGGCCCTTCCCCTCTCTGCTCTCCCTCTCGTGACTGTGGACACAAAGAGGACTCGCACCCAACCCTCTGCTCGTTCGGTGAATTACGATGAACTGATGTGAGTTAACACGAGGGGCCTGTTTGCAGCGGGCAGGATTCACACGTCATGGCGACTCCTCTGAAGGCCCGAGGCACTGACCTGTCCACCCCGCTTCCCCTCCCCAAGCCCTGCCCTGCCCTGCCCAGCGGTTCCCGGCCCTGCTGGCTCTGCTGTGCTGCTTGGGCCCCTCCCACAGCCTCACCCGCCGGAGGCTGTCCTTCCCCTGAAAGCCCGGCAGTGTGGCTGCCCGGCCTCGTGGCGGTGGCCAGTCTCACCCAAATGCTGTTTACTCTGAAATAAACATGGTCTTTTCTGGTTGATCAGAAAAGCAACTTTGAAAATCCGCTGTCCATTTGTGATTTAAAAATAAACTTTTCATATATTTTGTTAAGTTCTTTGCTTCATTCAAAATGCTGTCAACAATGATCAAGTCAGTGGATTTCGATGTGGGTTTCAGTGTGGATTTTGGTGTGGGTTTTGATGGTGTGGATTTTGGTGTGGATTTCTATGTGGATTTTGGTGTGAATTTTGGTGTGGATTTTGGTGTGGATTTTGTTGGTGTAGATTTTGTTGTGGATTTTGATGTGGATTTTGATGTGGATTTCTATGTTGATTTCAGTGTGGATTTTTATGTGAATTTAGGTGTGGATTTCGATGTGGATTTCGGTGTGGATTTTGGTGTGGATTTTGATGTGGATTTCTATGTTGATTTCAGTGTGGATTTTTATGTGAATTTAGGTGTGGATTTCGGTGTGGATTTTGATGTGGATTTTGGTGTGGGGTTTGGTGTGGATTTTGGTGTGGATTTCTATGTGGATTTTGATGTGGATTTTGGTGTGGGTTTGGTTCTCATAAGGGTGGAGCTTGCGTCTGTGCCCACCTCCCACAGGCCTCTTCTGTTTCCTTGGTGACGGGCCAGGCAAGAGGAGCAGAGGGCCAGATTCTGGGGGCCCCATTGTGTGTGCCAGGATAGGACCACAGGGTGGGGAGCAAGTAGGCCTGGGAGTCAGATCACGGAAAGAAGCTGCCTCGTGCCACAGCCGTCGGAGAGGAGCAGAGCAGAGAGCCTCTTCCCTGGTGCTCACTCCAGGCAGCTCCTGCCTCACGTTCAAGATCCTCTCCTCCATGCCCCTTCCCGTGGTCCCTGTGCCCTCCTGTCCCAGCACCTGTCACAGGTATGTCACTACCACGGTCAGTTTCGGCCTCGGATCTTATTTGTAGCCTGGCACTTGTTGACACTTGATGGATGTTTGTTGAATGAATAATGTTTGGCGCCACTTCTGCAGATGCCCAAGGCTCTCTCCCAGTCTTCCTGATGCTCTGAGGTGCCCTCTGCCCACATGGGGCCAGGCTCTGCCAGCGTGTGCTTGGTCCTGGCCGGCTGGCGCGTCTCTGCTCTGGAAGGACCCTGAATGTTCAAGTGCCTTAGCTCTGGTTCAGGGGGGAAAGGGGGATGGGGACCCACTGATCAACTCCACTGCGACCGTGTGGGCACCTTCCCCATGAGCACTGCTGTGGCCGCGGGTGCATGAAGGTTGCGACCCGCTGTCCACAGGAGGAGCTGCAATCGCAGGGAGGTGACATGCAGGCCCTGGCTCTGAGATGGGGGCGTGGCCTTCGGCAGGCAGCTGACCAAGTCGCTCAGCCCAAGGGGGCTGGGACAGCTACAAAGAGGAGGTGGCATTTGGGCCGTCTTGAAGCAAAATGAGGAGTTTTACAAGTGAAAGGTCTGGTGCCGACACCCCTGGTCCCAGTGTGGGCCTGTTCCTTGCTTGGGTCTCAAACCACATTATCAGGTGGTAAGACTACCGTCTTCTGCTGAGTTTGTTTTAACCCAGAAGCTCAATGGGAATGAGATGGTTGCAGGTTCTCTTACAATCAAAGTTAGTCCAGCAATAGACTCCTCGGCGGGTGGCCAGGCACTCCTTCCCAATGCGCGGTTTCCCGCCGATGGTTCGTAGCCCTCGGGTGTGTAGGGCTACGCTGGCTGAGGGAACACTGCTGGGCACTGCCAGGCACCGACAGTCACTCAGACAACCCTCAGTTAACCACTCTGTGGGTCTTCCTTCAGTTGTTCTGTGGACACTGAGCAGCGTTGGCTTCCCAAGGCAGAGTCACAGGAACCAACCTCAGAGAGCCTGATGTACAACACCAACAGCATCGCTCCAAGAGCTGCTCTGTGCCAGCCGCTGCTCTGAGCATGCTCCATGGGACATCTCAGAATCTGCGCTGCAAGCCTGTGACCTGGGCTGTTATTATGCCCATTTCACAGATAAGGAAGCTGAGGCTCAGTGAATTGGAGCATATTGAATAGGCACAGAGTTTCAATTGGGTATTTCCAGCTGTCAAATAGGCCCAACTTTCTGGCCCCGACCCAGGTATTCTCACCCCAGGGCCCCCAGCTGCTTACTGGGTGTGAGTCAGAACCAGGGAGGTTGGCTAGGAGCCTCATCTCTCAGCAATGGAACCAGGCGTCACCTGTGGGCGTTCTGAAAGGTTCTTTGGCTTTGGCCCCGCCCTGGAGGTTCTGGTTGGCCCTGGGCACCTGCACAGGTGATGCCTGGTCCCCATGAGGAAGTGCTGTCCTCGGGAAAGGCCGCTGCCGGGACACCCCCTGCTGTGACTGAGTGCTCCCCGAGGTCGCCTGTCCTCTGGCCGGCTTCCAGAAAGGCCTTTCCTCCCTCCTTGCGTCACAGACGAGGACGCGCAGGCTCAGGGAGTGAAGTCACCCGAGTCAACAGCGCGTCAGTCTCAGAGTACGACCCCGCGTCCGCTCTGTCTGGAGCTGCGGCCACATTCCCTCCTGGCCTGTGGATGCAGAGGGCGCTGAGAAGGGAGAAGGCAGGAGTGGAGGCAGAGTTAGGGAGTTTTTGTTTATTTTAAATGTGTATGTGACTGTTATTACCCAACAGATGTAACACTATACGTGCATTCTGCAAACAAGCTAAAAATAACGGGACTTACGGGAAATGGGGATTTGAGGAAGACCGTGTAAAACCAGTGGAACTGGGTAACCAGATCACTTTTAAACATTAACAATCCTGGTGAGCATCCGAGTGACGTTAAACCCAGGTGCCGACAGAAGGGCGGCGAGCGACGTGGGCTGGTGACGTCAGGCTGCTGCCGACCTGACTCGGGAACTGCCAGCCTCGCTGCTCCGGTGCTTTGGGGCCGGTTGATGTCACGTGACATCGGGCGCCGTGAGCACAGCCTGCGAGGCCGCACCGTCCAGCTGAGGCCCAGAGGCTCCGAAGTGCCCGCGGGCGGGGCGTCTGGAGCAGGGATGAGGCCGAGGGAGGAGCCAGGTCCTGCGTGGGACTGAGTGGGACTTGGAGATTTCACGCGCTGCTCCACGCACGTGTCCATTGCTTATTTCTGGAACCCTCCCTTTAACATTTCTGGGCCTCAGTGGCCCTGGGTACAGTCCCCGGGAAGTGGAACTGGACCGGGAGGGGGGCTGCTGTACTTAGTTTTAATCTTTTATGCATTTTTGGAGTCCACCGCAATCCTTTTGAAAAAAAGATGAGCTGATTAGCAATAAATAAGAATCATAGCAACAGCCGTTGCTATGGGCCGGGCCGGCACTCCCAGGAGGGGAAAGGGGACCTGGGGGAGGAGCAGGTGCGCGAGGGCCCCGGGCGGTCGGTCGGGACGGAGGAGAACTGGGCAGAGGTGAGCAGAGCCCGGCAGGTGCGGACGAGCGGGGAGGGCCACACCCCAGAAATCTTCCCTTCACAGGACTCCCCACAAGCCCGCCCGCATCCCCTTTTCCTCTAAATCCAGACGCGGCCTCCACATGGGAAGTCTTCAGGGAGCCTGGCTTACTCAGCATGACAATCGTCTCTCTTTTTCTGAATGACGAGAGACAAGCCTATTTGTTTCCACCTGAAGTTCACCCCCACATTCCCAGGGGCCTCGACAGGCACCTGTCCGCCTAGTCTCCCGCCAGGTGAAGGAGCCGCCCCGACTCCGGCTGGGAGCACCTGGGACATGCGGCCCTCCAGGGAGCAGGAGCCAGAGCTCAGGGCACCTGCGGCAGCAAGTGACAGCAGCATCGGGAGGAAGTGGCTCCTGCAGAGACACCGACTCATCACAGGGGCTCTGCCCTCCCTCCCCCGGGCAGTCAGGACCAGAGGCGCCTTTGAGTTCCCTGTGTGCTGCCGGGGAGAGATGGGCTCCCTGTGCCAACGGCAATTATTTCATCTCGCTCCAAAAATAAAAGAATTCGCTGCAGCTGCCTCTGAGCAGGAGCGCTGAGAGGTGCACTCAGCGCCTCGTCGCCCCCGCATCCAGGAAGAGGCTTCAAAGAACCGGCTGAAACATGAATTGAGCAACTTTCTAGAAAAATCAGCCTCCGTGAATCACAGCTAGTGGGGTTCCTGTGTACCCACATGCTCGAGGTCGCCGGGGGCCCAGGGGGAGGTGCTGAGCTTTAGGAAGCATTTTCAGACGCGGCCCATCGTAACCCTCAGGGCCACACTCCCAGCCGGGTGGTCACGTGAGCCCCGTTTACAGACAAAGAGGCTCAGGTCTAACTACTAGAGTCCTGGGCTTTATTTTAGAACTTCTCCTTTCAGAGAGAGCGAGCCCCAGACCCCCAAATAAGTGTCTGTTGCTTAAGTACAGCTCTTCACCCCGTGTAATACAGCTCCACACCCGTGTAAGTACAGCTCCACACCCGTGTAATACAGCTCCACACCCCGTGTAATACAGCTCCACACCCCGTGTAATACAGCTCCACACCCGTGTAAGTACAGCTCCACACCCGTGTAATACAGCTCCACACCCGTGTAAGTACAGCTCCACACCCCGTGTAATACAGTTCCACACCCATGTAAGGACAGCTCCACACCCGTGTAATACAGTTCCACACCCGTGTAATACAGTTCCACACCCCGTGTAATACAGCTCCACACCCGTGTAAGGACAGCTCCACACCCCGTGTAATACAGTTCCACACCCGTGTAATACAGCTCCACACCCGTGTAAGTACAGCTCCACACCCCGTGTAATACAGTTCCACACCCATGTAAGGACAGCTCCACACCCGTGTAATACAGTTCCACACCCCGTGTAATACAGCTCCACACCCGTGTAAGGACAGCTCCACACCCGTGTGAGGACAGCTCCACACCCGTGTAAGGACAGCTCCACACCCCGTGTAATACAGTTCCACACCCCGTGTAATACAGTTCCACACCCCGTGTAATACAGCTCCACACCCCGTGTAATACAGTTCCACACCCCGTGTAATACAGCTCCACACCCCGTGTAATACAGTTCCACACCCCGTGTAATACAGTTCCACACCCCGTGTAATACAGTTCCACACCCCGTGTAATACAGCTCCACACCCCGTGTAATACAGTTCCACACCCCGTGTAATACAGTTCCACACTCCGTGTAATACAGCTCCACACCCGTGTAAGGACAGCTCCACACCCGTGTGAGGACAGCTCCACACCCGTGTAAGGACAGCTCCACACCCCGTGTAATACAGTTCCACACCCCGTGTAATACAGTTCCACACCCCGTGTAATACAGCTCCACACCCCGTGTAATACAGCTCCACACCCCGTGTAATACAGCTCCACACCCCGTGTAATACAGTTCCACACCCCGTGTAATACAGCTCCACACCCCGTGTAATACAGTTCCACACCCCGTGTAATACAGCTCCACACCCGTGTGAGGACAGCTCCACACCCCGTGTGAGGACAGCTCCACGCCCGTGTGAGGACAGCTCCACACCCCGTGTGAGGACAGCTCCACACCCGTGTGAGGACAGCTCCACACCCCGTGTGAGGACAGCTCCACACCCCGTGTGAGGACAGCTCCACACCCGTGTGAGGACAGCTCCACACCCCGTGTGAGGACAGCTCCACACCCCGTGTGAGGACAGCTCCACACCCCGTGTGAGGACAGCTCCACACACCCGTGTGAGGACAGCTCCACACCCGTGTGAGGACAGCTCCACACCCCGTGTGAGGACAGCTCCACACCCCGTGTGAGGACAGCTCCACACCCCGTGTGAGGACGGCTCCACACCCCGTGTGAGGACGGCTCCACACCCCGTGTGAGGACAGCTCCACACCCCGTGTGAGGACAGCTCCACACCCCGTGTGAGGACAGCTCCACACCCCGTGTGAGGACAGCTCCACACCCCGTGTGAGGACAACTCCACACCCCGTGTGAGGACGGCTCCACGCCCGTGTGAGGACGGCTCCACACCCCGTGTGAGGACGGCTCCACACCCCGTGTGAGGACAGCTCCACACCCCGTGTGAGGACAGCTCCACACCCCGTGTGAGGACAGCTCCACGCCCCGTGTGAGGACGGCTCCACGCCCCGTGTGAGGGCAGCTTCATACCCGGGAGCCTCAGCCTCCCCTTCAGGAAAACCTACGTGGTTATCAGCGCAGAGCAGCCTTCCTCCTCTCCCACGGTTCCTTTTCTCTTCCTGCTCCGGCTTCTCTCTGACAGCTTTCATGTCTCCCTCCTGAACTACAAACATCCTGCTGGCCCCCTGAACCAGCTCCATGACCCCGGAGAGCTCGGTGGGCCAGGAGCGGCTGGCGGGAACAGTGGCCGCTGCCAGTGCTGCCCGAGGCCCCATTGAGAAGAGGGACCAAAAGTGGTCACGTTGTCACGGACTAGGCAGAGGGTTGGGGTTAGCAAGGGTTCCGATTGTGCCTAACGATTAAAGAAAGGAAACGAGCAAAGGAGGAGAGAATGTGTGCGAGGGAGTGATTGCAACATGTGACCGTGGGCTTGGAACCTGGTCAGGAGCAGTGAAGACAGCGCGGTGGTGATGGAAGTGGTGATTGAATCGACCGGCTATGTATCCCAGTGCTATAGGAGCATTGAACTTGGGGTGTCAGAGGGCCCCAGTGCTATAGGAGCATTGAACTTGGGGTGTCAGGGGGGCCCAGTGCAATAGGAGCATTGAACTTGGGGTGTCAAGGGGCCCCAGTGCTATAGGAGCATTGAACTTGGGGTGTCAGAGGGGCCCAGTGCTATAGGAGCATTGAACTTGGGGTGTCAGAGGGGCCCAGTGCTATAGGAGCATTGAACTTGGGGTGTCAGAGGGCCCCAGTGCTATAGGAGCATTGAACTTGGGGTGTCAGAGGGGCCCAGAGCTATAGGAGCATTGAACTTGGGGTGTCAGAGGGGCCCAGAGCTATAGGAGCATTGAACTTGGGGTGTCAGGGGGGCCCAGAGCTATAGGAGCATTGAACTTGGGGAGTCAGAGGGGCCCAGAGCTATAGGAGCATTGAACTTGGGGTGTCAGAGGGGCCAGTACTATAGGAGCATTGAACTTGGGGTGTCAGAGGGGCCCAGAGCTATAGGAGCATTGAACTTGGGGTGTCAGGGGGGTCCCAGAGCTATAGGAGCATTGAACTTGGGGTGTCAGGGGGTCCCAGAGCTATAGGAGCATTGAACTTGGGGTGTCAGAGGGGCCAATGCTATAGGAGCATTGAACTTGGGGTGTCAGAGCTATGAGCTTGAACCCGGAAGTGGGGAGTAGAGGACAGGGCTGGCAATGGAAGGTGCGGGTGGCGTTGGTGTAATGATAGGACCTGGGGTCTGACTGGGAGAGTGGACGTCGCAGGGGATGAAGGACAGCTCACTGAGGTGAGGAAGTCAGAGAACCAGGATTTGAAAAGCTTATCTCCATGGAGACTGACGTCACCAAGAACCATGGCAGAAGTGGCACTGGAGAGTGAGCCCAAACCTATGACCATCGCAGACGCAGTGGCGTGCTCTGGTCGGGTAGTGGGGGACATGGCCTATCAACGGGACACTCACACCTGGAGGCTTTTGGGAGGAGGGAGGCCAATGGTGTTTAAGGGCACTGAGGAGCCAGGCACACCCACCCCCTGGAGGGATGAGAGGGGAGGAGCAGCCCGCAGTGGTGAGGACCGAGGGCATGAAGTGGGGCCCAGGGGATGTGCCCCACAGCCCTTGGGCTCAGATGGCCCCGAGGAAGGGCTCCCTGGGGTGGGAGGGCTGGAGATGGGGCCAGGAAAGTGTGCAGAGCTGTTTGGGACTCCAAGGTGGGGGCGGCGGGGGGACATGAGCCTGGTGTCCAGGTGGGGGAAGGATGGAAACAGGTCCCGGTGGTCTCATGGCAGCCGCTGTGTGTTGGTGTGAGGATGCCGTGGGGTCCTGGGCCACAGTAACACTCCGAAAAGCAGGGATGAGGCGGCAGGGAGAGGGTATCCCATCAGAGCATTCAGGGTCCCCGGGGGCTGGGGCTCAGGGGGAGGCTGTTACCTAGAACTTATTTACCTGGTGCCAAGAACAGTCTAAGCACATCCATCTTTCACGCCTCATAACAACTGCAGGGTGTTATTGTCACCACTCTTGGAGGAGAAACATGGAGGTGAAGTAACGTTCCCAAGGCCACATAGGCAGTGAGTGGTGGAGCCCAGATCTGGCCGGAGAGCATCTGCCTGGGGCCCCTGCTCTTGACCACGAGCTCCAACAGCCGACTCTCTCCCATGTTGACTGGGCGCCACCTCTGCGCCCATTTCCCTGGGACCGCGTTCATCGTTCCCACTCCCGCACCTGCGGAATGCCAGGCATTTAGGTGTCTGATAAATGTTGGAATGATGAATGATGCATGGGTTGAATTAATAAGCAGATGAAAAAGATAAACCCATCTGACCTTGGGGAAGGATTGAGGTTGGGCTACAGATGAAACAGTCTGTCACGCAAGTAACAAAAACTCGCTGGAAAGCGCACAAAGTACAGCAGGGCGCAGAGAGCCCGGACTAGACCCAAACCCACGGGGGCTGACCACGTGGAGCATGGGCATCAGAGCCTGTGGAATGTGCTTCGTTAGCCGTGGTGGGGGCGAGTCCACACCCACACTGTCACCAGGACACAGCAGGTGATCGAAAACCAGAACACCGGACAACGAAATCCCGAAGTCTGGGAGGGAACATGGAACATGAATGTTTTTCATCTCATGTGGAGAAGGCATTTATTTCTACATGGAATATAAAGCCCCCAAACATAAAAGACTAATAAATCTGGCCAACTTGAAAACAAGAATCTCAGCATGGTGAAAACTACAGGTAATAAAGAGACAGAATTTCTGTGGATCGAGATAAAAATAAACAACTTGATTGCAAAATGGACCAAGGACAGGACATGGAGTTAACAAGAAAGGAAATGTAAATTGCTCTGAAGCATATATAACCCTGGCCTCGCTCGTAAGAGAAATGGAATCTGCCTGACGGCAATACTGCGCTTACCTCGCTCCCTGACAAAACACAACCTGTCTGGTGACATGTAGGGTGGAGAGGCTGGGGAATAGGCGCTTCATACTCAAGCGTGTGCAAAATTACACACGTTCAGGGATATTCACTGCAGCGTCTGCAACAGCTGAAGCAGCATCTCCCCTGTCTGAACACATGGTAGGCCACATGGTGCAGCCTGTGGGCCATCACGCCTCTGCATAAAACACCTGTGGGCCATCACGCCTGTGCGTAACTGCACCTGTGGGCCATCACGCCTGTGCATAATGCACCTGTGGGCCATCACGCCTGTGCATAACCGCTCCTGTGGGCCATCACGCCTGTGCATAACGCACCTGTGGGCCATCACGCCTGTGCATAACCGCTCCTGTGGGCCATCACGCCTGTGCATAACCGCACCTGTGGGCCATCACGTCTGTGCATAATGCACCTGTGGGCCATCACGCCTGTGCATAACCGCTCCTGTGGGCCATCACGCCTGTGCATAACTGCACCTGTGGGCCATCACGCCTGTGCATAACGCACCTGTGGGCCATCACGCCTGTGCATAACGCACCTGTGGGCCATCATGCATGTGCATAACCGCACCTGTGGGCCATCACGCATGTGCATAACCGCACCTGTGGGCCATCACGCCTGTGCATAACGCACCTCTGGGCCATCACGCCTGTGCATAACGCACCTGTGGGCCATCACGCCTGTGCATAACCGCACCTGTGGGCCATCACGCCTGTGCATAACCGCTCCTGTGGGCCATCACGCCTGTGCATAACGCACCTGTGGGCCATCACGCCTGTGCATAACCGCACCTGTGGGCCATCACGCCTGTGCATAACCGCTCCTGTGGGCCATCACGCCTGTGCATAACCGCTCCTGTGGGCCATCACGCCTGTGCATAACCGCTCCTGTGGGCCATCACGCCTGTGCATAACCACACCTGTGGGCCATCACGCCTGTGCATAACCGCTCCTGTGGGCCATCACGCCTGTGCATAACCGCTCCTGTGGGCCATCACGCCTGTGCATAACGCACCTGTGGGCCATCACGCCTGTGCATAACCGCACCTGTGGGCCATCACGCCTGTGCATAACCGCTCCTGTGGGCCATCACGCCTGTGCATAACCGCTCCTGTGGGCCATCACGCCTGTGCATAACCGCTCCTGTGGGCCATCACGCCTGTGCATAACCGCACCTGTGGGCCATCACGCCTGTGCATAACCGCACCTGTGGGCCATCACGCCTGTGCATAACCGCACCTGTGGGCCATCACGCCTGTGCATAACGCACCTGTGGGCCATCACGCCTGTGCATAACCACTCCTGTGGGCCATCACGCCTGTGCATAACCACACCTGTGGGCCATCACGCCTGTGCATAATGCACCTGTGGGCCACCACGCCTGTGCATAACCGCTCCTGTTGGCCACCACGCCTGTGCATAACCGCACCTGTGGGCCATCACGCCTGTGCATAACGCACCTGTGGGCCATCACGCCTGTGCATAACCGCTCCTGTTGGCCACCACGCCTGTGCATAACCGCTCCTGTGGGCCATCACGCCTGTGCATAACCGCACCTGTGGGCCATCACGCCTGTGCATAACGCACCTGTGGGCCATCACGCCTGTGCATAACGCACCTGTGGGCCATCACGCCTGTGCATAACCGCTCCTGTTGGCCATCACGCCTGTGCATAACCGCACCTGTGGGCCATCACGCCTGTGCATAACCGCACCTGTGGGCCATCACGCCTGTGCATAACCGCACCTGTGGGCCACCACGCCTGTGCATAACCGCACCTGTGGGCCACCACGCCTGTGCATAACCGCTCCTGTGGGCCATCACGCCTTTGCATAAAGCACCTGTGCACCACCAGGCCTACGGGCCACCTGTACGGCACCTGCTGAGAAGCGAGAGGAAGCTCTGCGGGGTGATGGCGTGATGGAGTCCCTCGCCCTCCAGAGTAGAGCACGTGCTAGCACTTCTGGCTTTGAGAGGCTAAGGAATGTGTGAATGGATGCATGCGGGAGGATACCCAACAAACGGGCAATACCGGCTCCTTCTGCGGAAAAGAATGGAGGCCCGGGGAACGGGGATGCCGTACGTGTCATGCTGGAGACTACCCAGTGCCCTTGGGATCTTTTGAATTTGCATGTAAATATAGTACTTATTCAAAAAATAGTGATGATAATTAAAAAGTGCGTCTTTCTGTCCTCCAGTCTGGGAGAAAAAGCATACGCACACCGTTTTACTAGCAGATGGAAGTGGGGTGTCCAAGGAGGCGGGCTGGTGAGCGTCTGGGCAGGGGTGTGCTTCTACTTTATCTCAATACACTGACCAGGAGCTGGAACGAGGGCCCTGCCTCCAGCTCAGGGCATGCTCAGCAGCACTTCGGCCTCTAACAGATTTTTTTTTCTTTTTTCTGGTTGGAAAGCAGGTGTCTGAAAATTGAAGAGTTCGAAGGGCCTGGTGAAGGTCCAAGGCTGGTGTGCCAGGGCGTGGCTCCCTAAGTGCTGTCCCTCCTTTGTGCCCTGTCCCCTGGTAAAGTAGCTGTGCTTACCCCCATGTGTGCCAGCAGAGAAAGTGACGCTATTTTGCCAGTGCCAGTACCAATGCTAGATGCACTCTGGGCCCTGCTGGTGGACTTGCCTCTCAGCTCCTGGGAAGCCAAGTTCATTTCCATTGCCATCCTCAGGGCCTCTTTTCCATGGGGCTGCAGGGGTTTCTTTTCTCCTCAGCCAGGGCTGGAGGCCAAGAGCAACCCTGAGGATTATTGTCGGGGCTGTCACGAGCTGGGCAGCCTTGTTTTCCTACTTCAGACATTTGAAGATAGATAGATGATAGATAGATAGATAGATAGATAGATAGATAGATAGATAGATAGACAGATATAGATAGATAGATATAGATAGATACAGATAGATAAAATAAATTGCCATCTTTGCCTGTCACCTCAAATGGAGAAAGGGGCTTTGTAGATTCTTCAAACTGTGAGGTGGTAGGTGAACCAGAGCTTGGGGTTGCGGGGGAGAAGGGGGTTGTGGGTCCAGATATGGCTGGACTGAAAGTTTGGGGTCTTTGTTTTCCTTAAAGCAGGGGTGGGGAATGTCTGGCCCAAGGGCCGTATAAGGCCTGCAACATCATTTGGTCTGGCCCTGCCGAGGCATCGGGGTGAGTTCATTGTCTGACCAAATATAACAGGCTGCTTTTAAAGATAATTTTATACGACTGTGGATATTATAAACACCCAAATGGCCCTTGGCCGAAAAAAGCCTCCTCCCGCCCCCCCGCTTCCTTAAAGGTAAGTACAGGTACATTGCAGCTCAGCAGCTGGCAAGACATCGAATGCACTGAACAGCACCCAGAACCCTGCTTTCTTTTCTGAAATACAAGCAGTCGCAGGGGGGTCTTCACTATGGCCTTCCCATATCAACTGGTAGAAACCCAACAGGTTAAAATATAATAATTTTTAGCTCATAATTTGAGCTAAAGAAACTTTCACTATTTATTGCCCGGCTCAGCAAAAGGCCTCTAGTAACATTTGCTCTCTACTGTTCCTTTAAATACAATACTTGGCACATCGATTCTGTGCTTACTGCTGATTCCCAGGGGCAATGAACCCGATTCTGTGGTTGAGTCTCCTGGTTATGGCTCATTTATTCACTGTAGTTGTTGTTTTGTTTTTTAATGAACACAAGTTCTAAAATTAATGTAGTCACGTGTCAACTTTCTTTGGTAGTGCATTCTTTCTGTAGTAAGTGTTCAAAAAATCCCAATGACCTCAGGATTTAAATTACCTTTAAAAGCAGCCTGTTATATTTGGTCAGACAATGAACTCACCCCTGATGCCTTCACAGGCCCAGGCCAAAAGATTTTGTAGGCCTTATATGGCCCATGGGCCAGACATTCCCCACCCCTGCTTTAAGGAAAACAAGACACCAAAATTCTTCTAAAAATTTTAAGAACCTTACTTTTCACATTTAAATCCTTAAACCAAGTGGAATGGCTTTTTGTGAATAATGTGGGGAAGGGTTCCAATTTCAGTTCTTCCCCTTTATGCATTTATAAATAGTTATTGGACAATTTTCTAAAAAGTCCCATTGGTCTGAAATGTCACCTACCATGCATCACAGGTCCATGAATGCACGGGTCTTTTGATTGTCCCATTTGTTAGTTTGTCTGTCCTTCCTCAGATTCTTCCCACCTTCACTATCACTATAGGCTTTAGAATACACTGATGCTGTTGGGGGGCAAGTCCCACCCCCCTGGCCACATTATCCTTCCATAAGCCTGTCCTGGCTTCTCGATGCCTTTATTCTATAATTAGCTTGCCAAGTACCACAAAAACTTGGTATTTTAATTGAAATTGTTTATCTACAGATCAATCCAGGGAGAATTAAAATCTTTTTAATAAATCTTTATAATATTACTTTTTAATAAATCTTTATAATATTACTAGAGGCCCAGTGCATGATTGAATCATGCACGTGTAGGGTCCCCTACACGCTTTCACTTTTCGCGGTGGAGCTGGGTGCCTGTCTGCTGGTGCACCAGGCCTTTCAGAAGCCTCAGGCTCGGCGGAGGCTTCTGAAAGGCCTGGTGCCGGAGCAGACAGGCACCCAGCTCCCCCGCTTTTGATGGTCCGCGGCCGCTGAGGGGGGCTACCCTGCTGTTGAGAGGCGCAGGGGGCGGTAGCCCCCCTCAGTGGCAGCGGATCCGTGCCTCTCAATGGCCCGATAGGCCACCCGAATCCCGCCCCCCAGCCTCCCGCCGCCCAATCGTGGGCGTAGCGGAGTGATGGTAATTTACATGTTACTCTATTGTTAGATAGGATAGAAATCTATTTGGGTCTTTGTTCCCTAAGTTTTATAATTTTCTGCATACAGGTCTTTTTAAATTTTTCATCAGATTTATTCCTTGGTACCTCAAGTTTTGCTACTGTAAATGCTGGGTTATTTTTTAAAATTGTTTTCTAAACCATTTATTGATGATGTATAGACATGCATTTGATTTTAAACTGATCTTACAGCCAAATCTTGTTTCTACTTATTACCTATAGATTTTTTTGAGCTTTTGTGCAGACAATATCTGTGAAAAGCGACAATTTTATTCCTTCCCAAACCTTTGATTTGCTTTTTTACTTTCGTATGTTGTCCTTGCTAGAACTCCAGCGGTGCTGAGTGCCAGCAGCCACAGAAGGCGTTTTCTGTCTTGTTCCTGGTTTTAAAGGAAACACTTTTTAAGTTTCCCATGGAGAATATTTGTGTAGAGTTTATAGATGCTTTTCATCAGGCAAAAAAAAGCTCATTCTATTTCTAGTTTGGTTTTTATCACAAATGAGTGTAGAATTTTGTCAAAGGCTTCTTTCTCCATCCATTCTATTAACACATTTTTTTTCTTCCTTGAATCTATTGTGACAAATGACATTTATACATTTTTCTAAATCACTCTTGCTCTCCTCAATAAACCCAGTTGGGACACAACCTGTTACATATTTTTATATACTGGAATGATATAGTCCTTGAAAGTTGAGAATTCACCTGTTAAACCAAGTGCCAAACGCATGTTAAAATTAATGCCCAATTTATCTGTTACTGAAGATGTAGACCTTCTATTTCTTCTCGAGGCACTCCTACCATATGGTATGTTCCTAGGAATTGGTTTCCAGTTCAGTTTTCATGTTTATTGGTATGAATGTTCATAGAATTATTTCATTTTTTTAACCTCTATAGGTCTAGTCTGTGCTGTTTTTTTTTTTTTAAATATATTTTATTGATTTTTCACAGAGAGAAAGGGAGAGGGATAGAGAGCTAGAAACATCGATGAGAGAGATACATCGACCAGCTGCCTCCTGCACACCCCCCACCGGGGATGTGCCCGCAACCAAAGTACATGCCCTTGACCGGAATCGAACCTGGGACCTTTCAGTCCGCAGACTGACGCTCTATCCACTGAGCCAAACTGGTTTCGGCGTCTGTGCCGTTTTTAAAAAATCCTCACCAGAGGATATTTTTTCTGTTGATTTTTAGAGAGAGTGGAAGCGAGTGAGGAGGAGAGGAGAAACATCAATAGGTTGCCTCCCACATGCACTCAGGCCCAAGCCATGGTTGTGCCTTCTCTCTTTGCTTGGTTCATCTCATTGGAATTTTTATCTACTTCACAGTTTAGGCTTTGTGGAACCCCACTTTTTTTCTTTTTCTATTTGAGGTTTACTCCTCATTTTCTCCTTCCTTCCATTTTTCATGGGTTTATTGTTCTTTTTCTAACTTAACACATTGCAGACCAGTAGTTTTATTGCTAGCTTTACCCAGTGGCCAGATAAGTTTCTATTGAATGGGTACAAAAAACGTTTTACATAAATGTTAAAGGTACGCTTTAACATTAAATACCCATTGCATTTTGAAGTTATTACATGTTCTTACAAGCTAATCTTTTTAAAGTATGATACTTTATAAAATATTGTGTGATATGAAGCAAGAATTCTCGTGATCCATCCACAATGTGTTAAAAACTGTTTTTTTGTAGTTGGCATGAAATATATTAGTTTCCAATTTTTTTCTAACTTCCTAAAATGTATATTTGATGCTCTCTTTTTTTGGTCCAACATTACTATTTAAAGCTGTGGTTTTCCCTTCATGTTCCTAAAGTGTTATGTAGTATTTATTATTCAATTGTTCTACAGAAATTTTTACTATCACTTTGTTATGTTCATTTTTTATTTCATTATGACTTCCATATAAATAGGGTTTAAAATTTTATTTTTAAAATAACATTAATAACTGAATAGTAGAGAAAGAACATGGCTTGTCAATTCCTTGAAATATATTGAATCTTGTTTTATGGTTTGGTACATAACCATTTAAAAAAATATATATATATATCCCATGTGTGTTTGAAATGACTGTAGTGAACTAATTGGTTCAAATTTGTTAATTTCAATTTTCAGGCATTCTATATATTTACCGATTTTTAGTATGCTTATCAATAAAAGACTTAGTTTAAATCTTTCAGCTTGATGATAATTTGTCTATTTCTCCTTAAGCTCTATTACTTCTTTCTTTGCATTTATGGAAGTATTATATTAGGGTTATAAAAGAAAAGTCATTGATTTGACCAGGAAATATGCAAAAGTCTATCTGAGAGAACATGAGCAGCTGAGTCAGCCACGCGCAGGGCACACCGACTCTGAGATGCCGGGTGGGGCGGGATGAGGAGAGCTCCGTGCTCAAGTGGACCTGGCGTTCGCTTACTTTCTAGCCTTGTGATTTGGGGGAATTACATAATCCCATCTTGGCTTCTCCTCCTTCAAATGATTCCTTTTGCCAAAGTCAGCATATTTCAAAGACTTTAAGTAACAAAACTTTGTTTTTATTAAAGGCAATTTTTTTTAGATATTTGCAATGAAAATAGCCAGCAGGTCTCAAGAGAAAGGTCCTACACATCATAATGGGGAAAAATACAGCAACACTATCTTAACACCTTTCATACAGAAATTCGATGCCTTTACTGTGGAGGAAAAGATGATCACAATGTACCGTTTGCAAAGCACTCCTCTGAAAGGGCCAGTTTGGTCCTTGGAAGTCAACCTTCCAAGGCGTTCCCATTACACAGTCAGGAAGCAGAGCAAGCCCTTGAGAAAAAAGCAAAAATGCCAAAATCTTCTCCAACCACAATTACTTTTAATCTACGAAAACAGAATTTCTGTACAAGATAGGCCATTTCGGAGGGTGGCATGTACCAGGGACGTGCTCTGCTGTCCAGGACTGCAATCAGAGGGAAGTGGGCTGGCTATTGTTTCAGAGTTGAAGAAGTACCATCATTAAGACAGGGGGGAGAAGGACTTGTACCCGCCCTTCGGGGACAGGGAAGGGGAGAGCGCAGTCTCACAGTTGGAGAATCTGGGGACGCTGCTGGAGGAGCCCGAGATGCGCTCTAGCAGGCGCGTGATCCCTCTTCCCCGAACACTGCTGTTAGGGCCTGAAATCTTCACCCCAGAAGGGTAGTCACCTAAGACATTGAAAATGCAAGAAAGAAAAGCCACTTTACAGTTTTATCACAGAGAGACCCCTCCACCGCCTCACACTGCAGTGCAGGCTCCCTGGGCAGTGGAGGCAGAGGCTCAACAGTGCCACCTGTTTGTTTTCAGCCCTGGAAACCAAGACGGAAGCTCTCCGGGCACCACCTGAACTTCACTAGGTATTTAACTTTTCCATCATCCCAAAGCCACCATTATATCAAAACTAGAAAACTACAGCTGCCACAGAACAACGAGCTTTATTCTGAATGCCCTGAACAAGTCTGAAGGATGAGTTCAAGTGTCTGAGTGATACAAAAGACATCATCCCAACTGCATCGGGTGCTAGTGGCTAATAAAACTCCCAGCCCAACCAGCCCCTGTGCCCCTAAAGCCCAGGCAGAGCGCCATTTCAGCGCCACCCTCCAGGCTAACAACCGAGGCCCCAAGCCCTCCGATATACATTCCTATCAAGTATGAGATGCTTACCAGTGGGTGTGTTTGATCTTGGTTCCTGATTAGAATAGTTGAAATGAGAGAATCCTGAGTTCTCAAACCTTAGCTTCTATAAAAACAGAAAGAAAAAAAATACCAGCGGGAGTGGGTAATTCTTATCAAATATTGCATCTACTACAATTTCAAATTACTCTTTAAAAAAGACAATCTACCTCCATTTTCCCAATGTCTGACCAACTTTTAAAGAGAAATGCTGTGGAGGGGAGTGTTTGGAGGGGAACTGGGCCTGCAGGGAGCACAGCCTGGAATGAGACGGGAATCCCAGCCGCAGTCCTGACAGCTGTGCTCCAGCCAAGCCGGCCTCCTTGTGAGCAAGGATGTAGCAGGGGGCAGGGAGATTAGATAGCCTTTAATCAAACCCTGACTCCAGCATCAGACATCTTTGAAGTAAAGATTTTAAATAGCTACTAGCATATTACCTACATTCAGATATGTAAGTTTGGAATACATGTTTGGACGTGGTTTGTATAATTTTAATTTTCTTAACACATTGTCAATGAGAGTGGGAAATGTACCAGGAAGGCAAAGGGTTTGTGCAGGAGCCACATGAGTGAGAACGGCTCCACACGCCATGGAGATTTTAGGAACTTGAACGGGAGAGAGACCCAAAGGCCTGACCTGCTGCTGGCCAGGACCACACCGAGGAGGACATGAGAAGAGACAGGCACTCCAAAGTCAGCCCTTACCTGGTACCGCCCTGCATCCAATATGACCATTTTGGGTGTCACCCTGTTGCTGGCCTCATAATCCTGCAAGGGCACGTGGGCCTCTGTGAGCTGGATTCCAAAGAGCGTGGCCAGAGAATTGCTGATGCAGTACCTTCAGAGGGAAGGAAAGGTCACCACCAGGTCTTGCCCAGCCCCCCTTACAAGCACTCACCCTTCAAACATCTATATAATAAAGAGGTATTATGCTAATTGGTCCTAATGGTGTCCCAGTCATGACCGGTCAACAGGCTGCGCATGCACAGAGCTGGAGGGCGGGGACAGGAGCAGGGACTTCTGCCCCCAGCAGAGGTGCACGCAGTGGAGTCGCACGCAGGCTCCAGCACTAACATCACGCTGCCTCAGAGGCGGAGGCCACTCCCAACGGAGGCATGCGCAGGCCTGCCACGCCGCCGGCCCAGAGGCAGGCATCAGAACGGGCCGCAGTGGCCCCTCAGCAGAGGTGCACGTAGGCCTGCCCAGCACTAATGTCACGCTGCCTCTGAGGTGGAGGCCGCTCCCGATGGAGGCACGCGTAGGCCCGCCGCACTGCTGGCCTGGAGGGGGGCATCGGGATGGGCCGCGGCAACCCTCCCAGCGGATGTGCACGCAGGTGTGCTGTGCCGCCTGGCCTGGAGGGGGAGTGTCAGGAGGGGACGGGCCTCGGCGGAGAGTTTTCAGCACTCCTGCACCGGGATCTGAAGGCGTGAAGAGGAAAGGAGAGCAGATGGGCAGTTAGGGGGTTTAGGCCAGGAGGGAACAGCAGATAGGCAGTTAGGGGGGATCAGGCCAGGAAGGGAGAGCAGTTAGGGGGATCAGGCCGGCAGGGTTAAGCAGTTAGGCAGTTAGGGGGATCAGGCCAGGAGGGGAGAGCAGTTAGGACCATCAGACCAGCAGAGGAGCAGTTAGGAGCATCAGGCAGGCAGGCAGGTGAACGCTTAGGAGCCAGTGGTTCTGGATTGCGAGAGGTATCCCAGACTGGAGAGGGTGCAGACCAGGCTGAGGGACCCCCCACCATGCATGAATTTTGTGCACCGGGCCTCTAGTCCATATATATAAAAGCCTAAGTGACCAAACGACCGAACGACCATTTGACCAGTGGCTATGACGTGCACTGACCACCAGGGGGCAGACGCTCAATGCAGGAGCTGCCCCCTGGTGGTCAGTGCACTCCCACAGCGGGAGCGCCACTCAGCTGACTGATGGGCACCAGACGCTGGGCCCACGGCTGGCGAGCGAGCCTCTCCTGCCTCTGAGGCAGTACGCTACCAAGTGGAGGCAGCAGAGGCAGGCACAGTGGGGCCAGGCTCCTCCCCAGCCACCTGCCACTTAGCGCACTACTACACCCCTGGGGGATGTCGGACTGCCAGTTTTGCCCCTGGGCCTGTCGGGGTCAAGCAGAAACTGGCAGTCTGACATCCCCCAAGGGGTCCCAGATTGCGAGAGGGTGCAGGCCAGGCCGAGGGACCCCCACCAGTGCACGAATCCATGCACCGGGCCTCTAGTCCTATATAGTAAAAGCCTAATATGCTAAGTGTCCAGTCATCCAGTTGGCTGTTCAACCAATCAAAGCGTAATATGCTAATGATATGCTAAGGCCGCTCAACCACTTGCTATGATGTGCACTGACCACCAGGGGGCAGATGCTCCAACCTGTAGGTTAGCTTACTGCTGGGGTCCGGCCAATTGGGACTGAGCTAGATGGGCCAGACATGCCCTGGAGCACTCCCACAGTCACTCCCCAGCTGGCCAACCTCCCACATCTCTCCCTGGCCCCAATTGTGTACCAGTGGGGTCTCTTGGCCTGGCCTGTGCCCTCTTGCAATCTGGGACCCCTCGGGGGATGTCGGAGAGCCGGTTTCAGCCTGATCCCGCAGGCCAGGATGCAGGACCCCACTGGTGCACGAATTTGTGCACTGGGCCTCTAGTTTCTCCCATAAAACATGGCTGGCAGGGACACTGCTCTAAACTGGCAAAAAGAAATGCAGCAATTCTGAGAAGGTACAGGAATGGTAGCAACATGTATAAAACTGGCACTACTGGTATTTTAAAGTATTTTCACCTATTTTTATCCCTCAATATTCTGATTATCAGATAAAATTTCAGGTTCATTATAAGAGAATATGAACGAGGAAAAAGATCACTAGAATTCTCAAATAAGGCAAGGAAAGGGCACCAGAAACAAGGCTGCAATTTGAAAACACTCATCTCTCCTCAGATCCACCTACTTCAGTGTGGAAGGGACCCCAGAGCCCCCAGAGCTAAGAAGGGAAAGTGGGTCTGTGTTTCTAGCACCTTCACAAGGGAGCACTGCCCTCATGGCCACAGGACTTCCTCCTGCAGGAGCCTCAGAGGAAGACTCCAGTAAGTGCTGACGAAGGTTTGCCCCAATCACTCAGGTGGTAAATATGCCAGACAGGTAGGGACGAGGGTAGAATAATAAAAGAAACAGAAAAGAAAAACCCACTTTGCTTTGAAAAAGAATTGTGGAAATAGAGGCAAACAGCCATTCTCCCCAAATGCAACCACCAGGGCCAGCCCAACACCAAGACTTCCATGGCGAACCCACATGAGAGGAGCCTTCTTTCTCCAACTTACGCAATTTTCTTGCAAACAGCTAAAGCGCAGAAGAGAATGTCATTTTCCTCGTGCCACTTGCACCTGTATAAAAAAAAGGACTTTAATCTCCTGATCTTATGAGAGGGACTACTTAAGGGTTTTTGCATGCCAGACTTCTAATTTACCTCATTGAAATCATTCAAGGAAAACTGACACTATTACTTAAAGATTAAGGTTCCTAACTTAACATAAAAAGTAGATTTTTAAAAAACAGATCCTTTTATGTTACCTCCTCTGATGCAAACTCATGACGCTATGCAAGCCCCTCAGAACCACAACAGGCCAATTGTACCTTGAACTCACACGAGCGCTCCAGACACACAGCAGTGCCCATGGTTAATGTGCACCTGCTCAGCAAACATCTGCTGAGTGCAAACTGTTAAAAACTATGAGAGACTGACTACCACTTGGAAGACTTTCAAATGCACTAGGTGACCTATGTATAAGGTGCCATTTCCTAGGGAAAGCCCGATGGCCACAGCTGGTCCCAGGAAAGTCAGCAAGCCCGATAAAGCGCATTTCTCTAGAAGCAGGGCCTTCCTCCCAGAAACGCATGACCTGCACAAGAAAAACGCTCAAACAGACTTACCCCCAAAATAGATTTGAACCAAATTTCATCAAAAGACACCTCTTGTTCTTTGGATGGAATTTAACTTTATAAAGATTTCATTCTCCCAAGTTAATTTATACATTTAATGCAATTCAAGGAGCTTTTTTTATGGAACTAGACTGAAGTGAGTGATACTTCTGAATACACGTTTTTGTTTGAATCATGCTAGTGCACTACACTTTCAAAAGATAAAAGCAAGGATGTGTGAGAAACAGAAATGGAATAAAACTAGCAAATGGACTTAACTATATTTCAAATGAGTAATTTAACCACTCTGATAGGGAAGAAAAGACCCAAATAACTTTTGAACAAACTACTTTCTATTACCTTCAAACTGAAAAACAGCTGAAAAAAACCCGTCAGTGTGTCTATCTCCTGACGGGTGTCACTGAACAATCCTGGACAACTTCTAACATGCCCTAGGCATGAACACAGACCCCGGAGCCAGGCTCTCTTGCAGAGAAGGGAAATGCAAAAGCAGAAGCGTGGCAACCAGGAACCCCACACTGGAGGACTGCAGTTGCAGGGTTAGTACAAACACTCGGTGAGACGAGCGAGCTACCTTACACGTGTGCAGAGGTTGTGTACACAGACACGCCCGAGCTCTCCACGGAGCACACCCAGTCAGTGTGCTCCAGGAGAATGAGCACCCCTAGCACCCAGAGCCTGTTCCTAATTCTGTCCTGGCTGGCAGGCGCCGGGGTCCAGAAGAAGCACTGACCCAAGCCGCTGCAGGGCATGTTGCAGGGTAAGCCAGGCCCACAGGGGCCAGAAGGCAAAGCAGCACAGATGGCCAACCAGGATCTTACTTCGAAGGGTGCCCTGGCCATGAGAGTAGTTAACAGATCACAGGAACATCACAGCCCCTGGTTAAAGTGGAGTCCATGAGTCCACACTCATGAAGTACATTACAAATGCATGCGCAAAGGGGAAAGCTCTTTCCTCCAGTGGAACAATGGGATTAGAAAATCACTATTTCACAAACACAGCAATAACAGTTTCAGGTGAAAATCATTCACAGATGCCAAAACCAATAGATTTCAGGCACAGAATCTCAAAGTCTCCTCCACAAAACATTTTAAGGGGAAAAATCCAACTCTTCAGTGGAGAAATCTGGCGGACACTGTCTTAAGCAGGTGATCAGCAGTGTCATCGGTCCCTGGGCAAACACGTGTCTCCTGGTATGAGACGATGGAGACAGCGCTCTGTGCTGTTCCTCAGACAAACATATGGCCTCAGTCTAACAAGGAAATGCAGGTGACTCCAAGTGAGCATGTGACTTACACCGTCACTGGCTGCACCCTCCACACGCCAAGTCATGGAAGTCACAGAGAGGGACCATGCCCAATGAAAGGAGCCTAAGGAGACACAATAACTAAACGCAACCCGTGATCCTGGAATGAACCCTAGACTAGAAGTTGTTGTTTTGCTGAAAAAGACATTATTGAACCAACCAGCAAAATGTGAGCGTGGCCTCTGGGCGGCCGTCCTGGGCCAGGCAGCCCCGCCTCTGACCATCACACTGGGGTAAAACGTAGAAATGTGCTTGTTCTTACAAAAACACTTCCCTACTGAGGGTAAAAAGGCAGCATGACCACAACCGACTCTCAAGTGGTATATAAATGCTGAGAGACAGTTATAAAGGAAATGTACTAAAACATTGAGTGAGTCTGAGAAAATGGCATATATGACTTCTTTGTACTATTCTTGCACCTTTTCTCTAAACCTGAAATTACTTCAAAGAAAAAAAAATACTTCTGCCGATATATTTCACTTACATATTTCTTACATGTAAGTATAAGAATGCTATGTAGTAAAACACCTAATAAACAGAAACTTTTATCACTACAGAAGTTCTAAGTGGAAGTGCTGTCACTTTAATTGGCAGTTTTGGGTTTTTTTTAGTAGTAGACCAAGTAACAATGTATCTCACTATCAATGGAATCTTATATTCAAGGAAATGCAAGGATTCCAGGGTTTGATAGGAAAATATGGCCTAGAAAGGCAAAAACTAATCCTACCATATTTTCTCCGTTTAGGAAAGAAGTCAAAATCACTATCACAAAACCACTAAATACCTTGTGTTGCTAGAATAATCCCACATGGCCACGTCGAGGAGGCTCCGAACCCAGGTCTTGGAGGGCTCCTTGAGGAACTTTTGCTGGTAGATCCCCACTACAAGATCCTCAACAGTGAGGAGTTCCAGATTTTGCCTGATTTCTTTCATTGGTGAACAGAAAAACAGACAGGATTAGTGACTTCAGGTACGGAGAGCATGCACACCGAAATGGAAACAAACGCAGATATCATTGTCCCCGGAGCAGGGGCTCAGGGCTACTCACCTGACCCCTTCTCCATGTGCTTCAGACACCAGTTGACTCTGGCTCTATCATCAGACTGCAGGAGAGAACAAAGGACTTGTCTTTTCTCCTGCCCGAGTTACTTTTTATTAATGCTCTCCTCTCAAACTGGGCAGGGGGAGGGAGGCAGAAGAGGGTGGTAGGAAGGGAGGGACTGGAGAGTCTGTGTCAACTAGATGAGAACTAGAGCAAAGAGCAACATGTATCAGAAAAGACCACTACTATTAATAACCAGCTATATTCATAAAATATTTTATGAAAAGCTAGTGAGACTTAGGGTAGACAAATGAAGAACCCAATGTTCAGAAAAAGATAATCTATTCATGGTTATGCTGGTAAATAGTGAGGTTAAAAGCCAATTCTTCAGCTCCTAGCCTAGAAGAATTTAGACCCAGCAATGAACAAATGAACTCTAGAGAATAAGAAAGAGTGTCAAGGGATTGCTGCAGGACAGTTTTGATTAAACGGTAATCTTGTTTAGACGGATGGGTCTGTGGACTAAAACATCCACTCTTCAGGGTAAAAGGATGTTGAAGGGATTTCAGGAGGAGGAACTAAAAACGAGATCTATCAAAGCAGCCTTTAGTACAAGAGAAGTTTAGAAGAAAAGGCATCACACCTAATTACACTGAAAATGACTCACAGTGAGTCACACACACAGTGAGTCACACACACAGTGAGTCACACACACAGCTAACACACACAGAGCTAACACACACAGAGCTAACATACACAGCTAACACACACACAGCTAACACACACACACAGCTAACACACACACACAGTGAGTCACACACACAGCTAACACACACACACAGCTAACACACACACACAGCTAACACACACACAGCTAACACACACACACAGCTAACACACACACACACACACACACACACACACACACACACACACACACACACACACACACACACACACACACAGGCAAAGGGTCTTTCTCTGGGGCCCTTCCGTGGATCTTGGTTACCTAAGGCGATGCCTTACAGAAATGCTCCCGCGGACTTTACCTTACAGTAGATGGGTGGCCACTTCCCTGGGTTTGGATGAATGAACCTATAAAGGTTTTGCAGCACAGTTGCTTGGTCACATCCAGATTCAAAGTTTGAAATAGGAATCTTGTGACTAGAATCACCTGAAGGAAATAAAGAGAAGGCAGGAGTTCAAAACGTGACTAAGACAAATGTTACGAAGCAGGTATGACAGTGGGAAGGAAGGAGAGCAGTGGGTGCTTCCTGCTGAGCACTGAATCACCTGGTCAGGGTGGGGACTTTAACTGTCTTACCGGCACCTTATCAGGAGGGGACACACACAGAGAAGGGACAGCTGCTGTCACAGACGAAAGCACCACAGCGCCCCCTTACCCAGTTTGCTTTCCGCAGTTTGTTACCTGCTTGAACTGTGATCTGAAAATATTTAATTCAACATTGCCTAAAAAACAATTCTTTAAGCTTTAAACTGAGCACCATTCTGAATAGTGTTATGAAAATCACAATGTCCCTCTCTGTTCCACCCAGGACGTGAGCCATTCCTTTGTCCTGGGTCTCCATACTGTAGACGTAACTACCTCTTCGCACTTAGTAGTCCAAGTTAGCAGATCGACGTCCCAGTGCCACAGTGCCTGTGTTCAAGTCCCTGTTCACTTAAGAACAGCCCCATAGCACAAGGGCAGTGCCGCTGCGACTCGGATCAGCCACAGAGAAGCTGGAAAGGCTTCCTTTCTGTGAAAAGGTGCAAGTTCCTGACTAGGTAAGAAAAACAATTGTATCCTAAGGTTGCCAAGATCCTAAGAATGAATCTTCTATCCATGAAATTGCAAAGAAAAAAATCATGAAGAAGGCTAAGCCAGTACAGTAAGATATTCTGAGATAGACACATACACATAACTTGTTGTTTTATTATTACTGTTATTAATCTCTTAGTGTGCCTAATGGGTGTTACACTTTATCCCAGGTTTGTCTGTAAAGAAGAACACAGTATCCATAGGGCTTAGGACTGCAGTTTCAGGCATCCACAGGGGGTCAGACAGGTCCCCTGTGGATAAGGGGGGACGACTGTGTTAACAGTTGGCAGTGGAGTGAGAACTGAAACCCAGGTTTCTGAAGTGACTGAGCCTCAATGTCTTCACTATTTCATTAATCTGTTTGTTAATAAGGCCACAGAACTTAACAATAATGACCACTTTTTCAAAGTTGTAAGAGTTCCACTTCTAGCAAAAAATGGACCAAGTAAATCAGATGAACCTTGCCACAAAAATGCAACGTGCTTGGAGACACCAAGAGCACATCCAGCGGCAAGGAATTACCAGAAGAGGTGGAAGTGAACACAGGCTCCAGAGCAGAGCCTCGCTGTGGGGCAGTGGCCCCTGGAGTCATGTGCCAATTCCAGAAGAGGGAGGTGACTGGTGGGAAGTGCGAGTTCACTGCTTTGGGGGCCTGGCAAGCTAGTGAGGCCCCAGGTGTCTAGAAAAAGCAAACAGAAATCCTCTTCGAAGAAAAGGAACATCATTATAGGCCTCAAATTACTTTAAAATCATTTTTTCAACACTTTATACAAATTACCAAGTATACAAAGAAACAAGAATCAGAACCAAAACAGAGTGGTGGAAAGAGACCCAAAAATAATCCAGATTCTGAAGTGATTGGACAGATTTTAAACAATCATGTTTATATCTGAGATCAAATTACAAATTCAGCATAAAACTGGAAACTACGAAAAGGATACGGGAGTTCAACTTCTGATAACAGCAAAGTGGGGGAAAGCTAAAACAATAAGACACCTGCTTGAAAGCCCTGAGAGGTACAAATGGGGTGAGGAAAGACAGGCCCAAAGCCTCAGAAGAAGAAATCCTGGAGCTGAACCTGGTAACTTGGCATTTACTGATTCTGGAAGAGGAGGGTCAGAGGCTGGGAAACAGAGTTGTTGACAGACCCAGAGCTAGTAAGAATTAAAAGTAATACTCCAGTGTTACCGTGTTTATAAAATATCCTATATAATAAAGAGCTAATATGCTAATTAGACCGAACAACTGAACGACCGTCCAGACGACCTTCCCAACAAAGCTGGGGCTGCAAGGGCAGAGCCCCTTGCACGAATTCCGTGCATCGGGCCTCTAGTTTGTAATAAAAATATTCAATTATCTTCTGGCTTCCATTGTTTACTCTGTAAAGTCAATTATAAATTTCACTGATGATCTTTAGATGGTAATCTGTCCATCTTCCCCCCTTTTTAGTAAAGATCAACTAGAAATAGACTGACTCTCATAAGGTCTGAACCCAGTTTTAATCCTGAAATTGGATTAAGGCCATCAGATTAAGGACAGCCTTGGGACAGAAGCAACATCATCTTTGGGGAGAAAAAAAAAACATGATACATACTGTCCAGCACTCAATGAAAAATAACCAGACACATGAAGAGATATGATAACTTGATTGAACATCAAGGTAACCAACAGACTATTAAAATAAACCCAAAAAGACAAAAATCTCTGTACCATGGTTATCAGACATAAGACATTAAAATAATGAGTCTTATTATAATAAGGAAATAAAAAAATAATTTCAGCAGGACCATTAACAAGAACCAAATGTGAATTCAAAGATTGAAAACACATTCCTTAAGCCTAGAGAATAACCTTAAGTAACAAAATCTGGTAAATTAATCTCTACCTTTAACGTGAATGTACAAAGGTCATGAATAAAACTTTCTGGTAAAGTTTTATTTTTATATCCAGTCTTTACTCCACCTGGAATCGACTTGTTTATGGTGTGAGGTAGAGATTCCGTTTATCCCCCGCCCCACCATGTGGATAATCAGTTATCTCAGCCCTCACTGTTGAATAATCAATTTATTCTCAGACATGCAGTACCACCTGTACCACACACAAGTCTTTTTGGTATTTCATTCTGCTCTCTTGGTCTGCTTGTTTTTTGGTGTTCATATCATATTGTTATTGAAAAAACTCAAAGGACACAACCAAAAGTGAATCTAAAACACTCATTTACCTTTATAAGTATTACAAAATAGCCTATTACAGCAGATTTGAAAAACATTTTCTAATTTTAAACACTTTCAAATATACATTTTAAAATAAATCTATTATCACAATTGTTATTCTAATCAAACAGGAACCTGGTTAAAATCTAGTTTCTAGAAGAGTTTAGTTCAAGAGCTGAGGTATATATACAGTCATGTCCTTTGGCTGCTGAAAACTTGAAAATAAGAACCTGATTTCCTCATCTGAAAGTTAATTCAGAGCTCCTTTGTATGTTTAACACTGTCATTCTGTCATTTTTGAAGCACCATCTTTTTTCCTGACTCTGAAAGGTCTCCCCATAAATTCCCATAACCTAGATAATCTGATACCTCCTAAAAGACTTATCTATATATCTGGCCAGTAAAAGCAGCTAATGTCAAAGCCAAAGGCTATGTGCAGAAAATAAAAACACAACCCCCATAACGGAAAAGAGGTATTATACTACAAAGTGTATATAATTTTAAAGTTTTTAAGGATCATATATACATCGACCACTTCTATGAAGAGTCTCCAACAACTAACTTAGGGTTATTTTCCAACTGACATTTCATGTGTCTGGTAAAAGCAGTAAGTCTCAGCCAGGTACACACACACATTCATGTACCCCACTCTTTCATACTTACTTGCAGCCTGACAATGAAACCGAAATCCTCGTGGAATTTCACCTGTAATACAAAATATTTTGCTGAGAGGAGCAGAAATCTGGCAGCTCTGTGGTTATCCTACAGCAATAATATTCCACAGGACAACCAAGTCATAAGATAGGTGGGTAACTGTTACTGCTATGTGAAAATATAAGATAGTAAACCCATTTCATCGTGCGTTTTTTAACCAAAGGTATGATGACTATCAAAAATTTTTGTATTTTTGTCAAGCCATTTCAAAAAGCAAATTATTCCTTACCAAGAAAGAAATCTTAGGTAAAGAACACTTGGCCCTGGCCAGTGTGGCTCAGTTGGTTGAGTGTCACCCTGTGCATGGGAAGGTGACTGGTTTGATTCCCAGTCAGGGCACATGCCCAGGTTCCAGGCTTGATCCCAGGTTGGGGTGCGTGTGGGAGGCAGCCAATCAATGTTTCTCTCCCTCTCTCCCTTTCCTCTCTAAAATCAATAAAAACATATTTTTTTAGAAAGAACACTTGTGCTAAAGGGTCTGAGCTCAGAGTCCAGGAATGGGCCTCGGGGGTTCATGAGGTCCTTGACAGTTTAGGTTCTCTGAGGAAAGGTCTCCAAGCTCTAGCTTCCTCATGTTTTGCAACTATATAAGAAAGTAGTCATTTGGCTTGTCCTGAGCAGCAACTCTCAGTATGAGCAGGATTCGGTTTCCTGTCATCTAGAAACAAGAAAACGTGCTGGGCATCTTAATGAACTTAAAAGCAACTGACAAAACCAAGGAAGTTCTTCTTTCCCCGACCTCTTCTCCTTTACACTTCTCCATACAAAGAAGTTGTATTTCTCCTGCTTACCTTTAAAGGTAGAGTATCCCCTATCTCAGTGGTTCCCAACCTGGGGCACACGCCCCACAGGGGGCGATTTGATTTTTAAGGGGGGGGGGCAATTCAAGAATGAGTTATCAACAGTGAATTTTTTGCATTTCTTATGGTTCTAGGGTCCTCATATAAAGTATATAAATATAGGTGGTGACATATTTATTTATTTCAGTTCTCTATTATATGTTTTAAAACTTTATTTGCTATTTCTTCATATCATTTCATGTGTTTTTTTTTTTAACAATTTCTTAGTGATTTCTTCCTCAATACTTCAACTGTCCCTTCATTCTTTTATTTTTCTCTTTCATGGATGCCATGTTGTTTGGAAGCTTGTTTAGACCAAGTTAATGGCCTTTTAGGCTTCCTCCATGTGAACAGGAGTTCACCTTTTGAATAATAAAAATTCTATGTCACAGGGGAGGGGGGACTTCAGGATTTGAGAGATGCTTAGGTGGGGCATGGTCAATAAAAGGTGGGAACCACTGGTCCATCCTCTTGAGAACCAAACCAAATCCCATGCCCTTGTAACAAACTGCTTTGATGAGGTGGAACAGTGAGAAAAAGAGATACTAAGAACATCTGAGAGCCTGCAACTACGAGGCTCTTTCCACACTTTCTCACTATTCCTTAGAGCCGCTCTCTAATAGGTTCAGGATGGTTAAGGACTTTGCTCAAAGTTACAAAACAATAAATAGTTAACAACTGGTGCCAGCTGCGGTGAAGGATGGTGTAAAGAAACCCTTGAGAGGAGCCACAGTATAAAAAGCTTTTAGAAAATTCCCCAGCAGGTGAATTTAGAGCAGCAAGTGAGCACAGAGCAGGTGAGCACAGAGCAGGCTACACTATTCCAGGCATTCCATCCATCCAACTCTGATGCTTACCTGAAGTTAAAAGCCTAAACCAAAAACCTGTGTCAACACCTAATTCTTAACAGTTTTTCAACCAAGTATTATGAAGTCTTGTTACAGTTTAAGCACTCAGTTGCACATCAGCTTTTAAGAAAACAAATAGTATATCAAATGAGTTCAAGATAAAATCCATACTTTTGAAGATCTAGGCCTGCTCCAACTGGCTACTCACCAGGACTGATGAAACTGTGGAAGTCCTCTATGATACCGTCTTGGAGAGAATATTTCACACAGCCTATTTCACAAGGGAGAAAGCGCTGTTCACAGTGAGGAGGCAGCTCGCCATGGCTAAAAATGTTCAAAAAATAAAAAATGCCTCCAAGGAGAGCTAAAAAAAAAAAAAAAAAAAAAAATCACAGACAACATGAACAGATGAGCATCTCAAACTTACCCTTCTACAAAAGCAAAACTCTAGAGCCATTTTCCTTTTGTTCCTATATTCTGAAAGGAGCTGGGAAAGAGAACGAATCAGCTATACGGGATAAATGAATCAAAAGCTTTCCAATGGCACTTATCACGGGTTAAAGCAGTAACCAGTCTGCATGAAGCAACAAGATAATTCAAACTTGCAGCCGACTCTATATAATTTAGCAAAATATAAGCCCTGAATCTCAGGAATGACCCATAGTCAACAAGTATAAGGGTTTGGGAAATGAGTCCGAATTCGTGTAGAAAAACTCTGATATAAACTATGGATGATTTAGTTCACCCTTTCCTGGTTACCAATATACACAAGGCCATCTATACATTATCTTAAGGCAGAAGAAAATGTGAGGATAGTCTTATTATCAGGACTGACCACCTCTAAGACTGTTGAAAGCTTATGAATCTTCAACAAAGTCAGGCCACAGTTAATAAAAACAGCCATGCCAGTGGTTGAGCTTCAACCTATGAACCAGAAGGTCACAGTTCAGTTTCCGGTCAGGGCACATGCCTGATCCCCACTGTGGGGCATGCAGGGAGCAGCCAATTAATGATTCTCTCTCATCAATGATGTTTCTATCTCATTCTCTTCCTCTCTGAAATCAATAAAAATAAATATATCAAAAAATAAGCCAGAAGGGAATGGCAAGGACTCTTATTAGCTCTGTTCTTTTCTGGGCTAGATCAATAATTCAACTTTACCTTTATAGCACAAATGTGTGTAAGTCCCTATTTACTTAAGTGTCTAGCTATGAACACTAATGCATAAAGTATGTTTGATAATACATGAACTGGTAGAAACCAAGAGAACAGATTTCTGTAAAACAAAACTCTCCAGTGTTACTTCAACAAATGCAAATTACCTGATCTCTTACCACGTTAGCGCCATCATTCGTGAACATCTGTAATCGAGTACTTTAAAATGCAGGTTCAAAATAAACAGAACACGCACTTACTGATCAACATATTAATGTCTTGAGCACCCAAATTTAACTAAACAAAACATGTTAGGATTACTCTACCTTGATCATTTTTTAGAGACAAGCTTGACATATCCGGCGGTGAAACATTCTGCTTTGGTACAAACATGCCTGGCTTCCTCAGTGGGGTGCAAACAGGTTTCTAAAGAGGAAGAGAATGATTGACCACATACTCACTCTTGCTTGGCACTTTATACCACAAACTTAAATTTAGCAAAATAGCTGGAAAACAGCCCACAGATTACTTCAGTAACCTCTCCAGGCCAATGAGCCCAATGGGTAAATACATACACGCTTGTCAATGACAACAAGGGGAAAGGCAGACAATGATATAAATATCCCGAATCAAAGGTGAGTGGTAAATAAATTCAATCATTGCTGAAAACTACTTCCTACTGAGTCATAATATGTGCCAGTCCAGTGGCCAAAGGGACATCATTCGAAAAACACTAATACTGTTTGCTTTTCAAAAAAATAAAATAAAAATCATGCTGACTCCCAGTGTTAATGAGATGTATAGACAATACAGCTTCCTTTCTGATGGGAAACATCTTATAACACACTGTAGTAAAAAGAATGGGGGGAAATCAAGGCTCTCAAGTATAAATAAGTACAAATTGAAGTGATTAGAGCTTCTACCCTAACATAAATCCCCCAAATAAAAATCTCGCAAGCCTAAAACATAGCAAAGCTCTCTGGAGTTTCAATCCAACGTTGGCAGTTGAGAGGAAGAATGGAACTATATAAGAATGGAAAGAACACAGGAGTGGGAAATTACCCGGCACTTTGATATAAATCAAGAAAACAATCTTGCTTGGTATTTCTACGTTCTCCTTACACAGAAATTTACCAAATTCACTGTCTTCAATGCTTACCTGTACGGCATGAAACATTTGCCAACTCCTGCAGGTCTCCTTATGTCAGTATTTTAGATAGGGCAGCTGGCCTGGTTCATTTAAGAAGAGATACTGGCCCAAACCACTTTAAAATATCCGAAAAAAGCGTTCTTTAACCATGAGAGGGTGGAAAGGGCCCCTCAGAGGTCCGGTGCTACAGGCCCTGAATGCCACAGCTCGCACTGCTTCAGGGTTCACTGGCTGCAGGTTCCCTCAGGGGATTTCCCTGGTCTTCGCTGCCAAAGGGTACCAACCTGTGCCCCAGCAGGGCAGCCTGCTGGGTTAATAGCAGGCATTCTGACACCAGGAGGAAAATTAAAACCTTCTAACCCCAACGCCCAGCCATCTGCCCTGACATGCCCCCGTTCACTCATCCAGCACCTACTCAACGGGCCCGGATGCCAGGCAGGTAGCTGCTCATCTCAGGCGACCTTTACCTGCTTCTCTGAAGGTCCCGAGTCCTTTCCCTGGGCGGCTCTCCATGCTCGAGCCATGTCTGCGTACTTCTCCTTTTCGTCCTGGCTCAGGAGCTGGGGCCATGGCAGGGAAGACGCCAAGAGAAACAGCAGTGAGGCCCGAGCACCCTGGCCCCGCAGGCCGGTGCCTGGACTTGGAGGGGCTGCGGTTCAGGCGTCCGTTTGCCCGGGCGGGCGTAGGGGGTTCCCCTCCCCCTGGCACAGGGTCGCTGTCCTCCTCGAGGCCTCCTTCCCTCCGGCCTCGTCCTCCGGCCTCGCCCTCCGGCTTGCCCAACTGCCCGGCCCGCTGACCCCCCCAGCCTTACCGCCCAATCAGCAGAGCAGTGGGGGATGGCGTCCGCCACGCGAGCCACCGGCAGGCCTCGCCGCCGCAGTTCAGGGATCTTTTCCTGCACGAAGAAATAGTAGGCATTCCGGGTGGCCTTACGGTTCGGCATGGCGAACGCGGCCAGGCTTCGAGGGACCTGAGACAGCACCAGCCACCGGCGCCCTCGCCGGGCTCCCGCCCTTAGTAACCGAGGCTGCGCCTGCGCGCCAGCTCCACAGCTCTGGGCCAATCAGGGCGCGGCGCGCAGCCGCATGGGCCAAGCTGGTGGAAAAAGAAGTGTGAGACGTAAGATCCCTCCGCGAGCGGCGGTGGGGGCGGAGCGCGGGCGCGGGCGCGAAGCATTCTGATTGGCTGGGGTGAGCCGTGGCGGGTGTTGTCACGGGAAGGCTTGGAGCAATGTCTGGGCATTATTGCGTAATGCGGCCGTGGAACCCGGCAGGGAGAGAAAAGAGGACCGGCGAGGGCCCTAGTCCCCCCATGTTTTGCGGCTGTAAGGGCCAACTGTGCCAAGCACCTCCGGGGGACGGAGTGAGTGACGGCCCTTACAACCAAAATCTTTGCCCCCGAGAAACTTACAGCGCGTCGCTTCTCCGCCTTTTGGCTACGATCAAGGGTATCTGTTCTTTTTTTTTTTTTTTTTTTTTTTTTAATATATTTTATTGATTTTTCACAGAGAGGAAGAGAGAGGGATAGAGAGTTAGAAACATCGATGAGAGAGAATCATCGATCAGCTGCCTCTTGTCTGCCCGCAACCAAGGTACATGCCCTTGACCGGAATCGAACCTTCAGTCCGAGGACGACGCTCTATCCATGAGCCAAACCGGTTTTGGCAAGGGTATCTGTTCTTACAGTTCGATGTCTGATACGTCATCTTTCCGAGGACAATATATTAAGTGGATTTTTGGAGCAGGAAGGTGGAATAGGAGCTTGCTCTGTCCACTTGGCGCATCGACCCAGTGTTGCAGTGCCTCCGGGAACGGCACACACACATAAAAAAGATGAAAGAAAAAAAAGAAGACATTTACAATGTAAAGGGGCGGGGAGAGAGATGGCAAAACCAATATGGTTTTGTTTTTCACCTGAAGTAATGTCTATTATGTCTATTATTGTTGCAAAGAATGTGTTTTTTTAAATGCAGTTTTTAGTAACTGTTAGGGAGGAAACACAGTAAGAGGCTGATGTTTAAAATAATGTCCTTGAATACAGTTTTATAGATTTCCTCATAAAGGTCTGGTTCGTTTTTTTAGTTTTGTCCCTAAAGTGTATTTGTTCTTAGTTTTTCATAGTATACGACTATGAAAACTTTCTTGTTTCCATTATATTTTCTAATTGGTTACTGCTGGTGTGTGGAGAAGGTGTTGATTTTACTGTTAATTTTGTGTATTTAGTCACCCTGCTGAACCCTTCTGCTGGTTTCAAGTAATACAGTCTATTTTGCTTCAGTCAGTGCCTATGCATACATTTTTAAGATACTTGTTTTAAAACATTTTTATAACAAGCTATGCAGTTAAGACATATCCATACCCCACTCTTCCCAAATAGATAAGCAGCTTAGAAAATTATTGCTTCTCCACACTTGGTCTCCCAACCTGCAGCAGGCAGTTAGGTATGAGCAGAGTAGGAACCTTAGGCCAGGTGCAGAGGTTCACCAGGGTGAAGAGCCCTGGGTGATTCACAACCAGCAAAACTACAAGCCCTTGCAGGACCACTCCCCTATGTGTTGTTAACCCCTGGAAGATGGCATCTAGGCTTCAGCTGTGTTTCAGCTCTGAGCCCAGAGAAGCAGCAAAACCAGATGGAGTGACACAGGGCTGACATCAGGACCAGCTGCGTTGGCTAATGACCCCCTGGTGCTGACTCATCAGTAGACCACAAGGGGGACACTCCAGGGAAGCTCATGAATGTCCTATTGGGACCCTCCCTGAGGCCTCCAGATAAAAGCCCTTGGTTCAGGGACAAAATGCAGTTCTTTCTATGGAGCCCACCCTGGCCTTTCCCACCCCCTTTCTCCCAGAGGCCTTTTCCTTTCCTCTCTCTTTCTCTAAAATTCCAAGGGCCTTTCTTTTGCCTCTGTAACTCGTTGCCGGAGCCCGTTTCTTCTATGGATCACTTCTACCTCTGTGATTTTCTAAACAAACTTGCTCTTATAGTTTGAGTCTTGGCTCTGAATTCTTTCTTAGCCAAAACTCAACTACTGAGGTTGCTGAACTCCACTGAGGTCTAACACCTGGTGCTGTTCAGCCTCCCACAAACCCACTTGTCCACCACCCCACTTCCATTTCCAATGTTGTTTTAGTTCCACATTGCTTTCTTATAACAGTGTTGTGACACAACTGAAGTACAATAAATTGAATATATCTAAAGCATACAAGGCTTAACATACATGTGCAACTATGAAACCATCACCCACCAAAGTTTTCTCATCACCCCCTTAGGCTGCTTGAAGTTGCCCTCAGTTTACTGATGTTCTGTTTATGTTTTCCTTCAGGCTCTTTTCTCTGTTTCATTTTACAGTTCTATAGCTATTTTTCATGTTTACTAACCTTTCTGCCATCTCTAATCTATTAGTCCCATCTAGTGTATTTTTTGTATCAGATCATTCAATTTTCATCTCTTGAATTTTATTTTAGTCTTTTTATATCTTTCATATTTTTACTTAAATGGTCTATATTTCCTCTACTTTAACATGGTTAGAATAGTATATAACATAGTTGTAATATGGAGTATAGTTATAATTATTTAATGTTCTTGTCTACTCATTTCACCATCTGTATAATTTCTGGGTCTGTTTCTACTGATTAATTTTTCTCCTTACTATGGGTTGTATATTGTCCAGCTTTTTTACAAGCTTGGTAATATTTGATTGGGTGACCAAAATAAAATTTACCATGTTGAGTGCTGCATATTTTTGTACTCTCCTTAGTATTCTTGTGCTTGGTTCTGTGACAGAGTTATATTATCTAGAAACAGTCTGAGTCTGGATTTTCCTTCTTTTGTGGCTAGCTTTTATGCTTTATTGTTTGGAATCAGAGCAACCTTTAGGACTAACGTTCTCCTCTGCTGATACAGCGCCCTTCTGGGTACTGTGCGTGACAACCCATGAGTTTGGAGATGTTCCTACTTTGGCTGACGGAAAAAAACTACTAGTATTTGTAGCCCTGGGTGAGTTTCAAGGATTGTTCCTTCTAACCCTTTCAGGTTTTCTTTCCCCGGCACTGTGTGGTTTCCTCCCACATATTCAGCTGGAGGTCCAGGGAAGAGCCTCCCTTGGTGTCCAGCGCTTTTTCTTTGTGCTGCTCTCTCTCTTCTGCACCCTACCCTGCAAACACTGGCCACTGTGGCTGCCTAGAGACCCAACGCCACTTCCTCATCCCAGAAAGACCTAGGAGCTCTGTGTAACTTACCCCTCTTGATGCTGCCTTCTGGATACTGTCTTCAGGTAGCAACCTGGGGCAATCGCTGGGCTCACCGTTGTTTATTTCTGTTCTTTCAGGTATTCCTCACCTCTGCTACCTCATTCCCAATGTCTGAAAACATTGTTTCATATATTTTGACCCATTGTTAGTGGTTTCAGGCTGCTGGATAAATTCATTTGAAATGGAGCTAGTCATGAGAAGAAATGAAAGAGCATATGTTAAGGACTGAGACAATAAAGAGTTTGGTGTGTCCTGAGAACAGACAGAAGACTAGTTTGTGTCCAGTCAGTGGAGAATGGTACGTGCTGAGGTGGAGTGATCAGCAGGTCTTTGGGCCTGGCAGTGTCAGGGGCTTAGTACATGGGTGGTCATTTAAGGGTTTTTAAAAAACACGTGATATGGTTCACAGTTTAAGAAGATCAGTCTTGAGGCTAGTTGGAGAGTAGGTTCAAAGCTGTGTGAATGGACATGGGGATGTGAGGTAGGAGGCTCTTTCGGGAGTCCAGTGAGAGATCATGGTGACCAAACAGAGAAGAAGCAGTAGATGTGGAAAGAAGAGGGTGGCTTCAAATTGTGCTTTGTGGAAGAACAGTAGATGCTCATGGATTGGAGGTGGACGTGAGAAAAAGTAGGAATCCTAGGGTTTTGGTTTGAGTAACTTAGTGGCCAGTGGTGCCTTTTTCTAAGAGAGTGAGAACTGGGGGAGAGAGGACAGTGCTAGCGAAAAAGAGTGTCCAACACTCCCAGTGATACATACCTACGACCTGCTCCTCTCACTCTTTGATAAGACTGACTTTTTTCAGCCTTCCTTAAATAAAGTCCTCCATAAACAGAATAGTTTCCTCCTTGTTTCAGCCAGATCAGTCTTCCTGTTCAGGAATTCTGGAGGGTTGCACGTTTTCTTTTGGTGTGCATAGCAGGAGTAGGGGAGGGGGATCCAGAATTCACTTATGAACATGCTAATTTTGAAATACCTATTATCCAGTCCAGTGGCTATCTGTGTCTGGAGTTCTGGGCTAGAGATAGATTTTGGAAGTAAGCCATATAAAGACGGTAAAGTCGTAGAAATGGATGAGATCATGTGGGGTGAGGGTCAAGAGAGCGGGGGAAAGGGTTCAAGATGGAGTCCTGAGGAACACAGAATGTCTGAAGAAGCAGGGAGAGCCCGGCTGGAGAGGCTCAGTTGGTTGAACATCATCCTGTGCAACAAAAGGTTGCCAGTTTGATTCCCAACCAGGGCACATACCTGGGTTGTGGGTTTGATCCCCAGTCAGAGCACGTGCAGAAGGCAACCAATGTCTCACATCGATTTCTCCTTCCCTCCCTCCCTCCTTCCCCTTCCTCCCTCCCTCCCTCCCTTCTCCCTCTCTCTAAGCATGTCCTTGGGTGAGGATTAAAAGAAGAAGAAGAAGCAGGGACAAAACCAGAAAAACAAGAGAACAGAGTGTTTCAGGAGGAACACTTCCTTCATTCAATAGGTATTTATTATTAAGCGTCTACTGAGCACCAGACTCTTTTTTAGGCATAATAATAAGTTGAATAGAACAAAATTTATAGTGTGGAAGGAAGGCAATAAAGAAATAGACAATTATGTATAGAAGACATCTGAACATCTTATTGGACAATAAGTCCAGTGAAGAAAAATGATGCAGAATAAGGGAACAGGGACCAATGGAAGGTGTAACTGTAGGGTGGTCAGAAGTGGCCCTATTTGAGGAAATGGAATTTGAGCAAACAACAGAAGGAAGTGAGGAAGCAAAACAGGAAGATGTCAGGCAAAGAGCATGCCATTCAGGGGGAACAGCAAGTGCAAAGACCACGGTGGGTTCGCGTCGAGCATGTTTCGGGAACAGCAAAGCATGCCTGTGGCGGGAGTGAAGCAAGTGAGGGGGAAAGTAGAGAGGATATTAGAGAGGGAGCTAGAACCAGATCATGTGGCACTTGCAAGGCCACTGTAAGGACTTAGGACTTGAATCTAAATGGGTGACAAGCCATTGGAGCTAGGATGGCTTCTGCTTTATTTAGTTTTTATGAAGGCGTGATTTTCAGCTGAATGAGTGTTGTGAAAACCACCCAGCATTGTAGGAAAACATTTTTCCTAATGCTAGTTTTTTCCTGATGCTAGTTTAAATGAAGGCCCTGACATTGTTCAGAATGCGCCCTCCTACCTGTGCTGTAATAGTAATAACAGTAACCGTCATGGAACGCCACTGTGTCCAACTGCTAAATGTGGCACCAGGGTTATCATCTCTCCTCTTAACAACAAGCCCCTGGAATAGATTAATGGACACCCCCATTTTGCAGAATGTAATATTGAGACTTAGAGTGGGGAAGTGTCTTCCCTGGACCACACAGCCTGGGGGTGGCTCTTTATCGCTCTCATTCCAAACTGTTCACTAGAAATGCTCAGGGTGCTTTGCCAAAGCAAAAGAGGGGGTTTCCAAGACCCCCACCATCTCTAGATGTGGCCTGAATGCACGACCACATTGGTGAGTGACTCATCCTGAATCTGGTCGATTCCCCCTGTGTGCTCCGTCTACACACCCGTGGCCTCACACCAGGTCGTGCGGATCCTGCCTCTGTGTCTCCCTTAGTGTGTCTCTCACTTGCCGTCTGCCTTCCATTCCTGCTGCTGCATAATCTAGTTTGCGTGCTTGTTCCTTCTTGTGCTCTTGTCTTGAGCTCTCACCTGGAAAAGGCCTGTACTTGCGTCTCTTCCCACCAACCCATCCTCCACCCTGTGGCCAGAATAACTTGGCTGAAATGCACGTCTGATCTTGTTCTTCCACTTGATATCCATATGGGTGGTCTGTTGTCTGGAGAATTAAGTCCAGACTCGGTGGCCTGGCTCCCTACGGCCTGACGTCAGCCTTCCTTTCTGGCCTTGTTGCTGACGCTGCCCTTCGTGAAGCCACATTCCCACAGAGACCCCACTCACTTCTGCCTGCTGCCTGCTGCCTGCGCATCTGCGCCACCTCTGGTCCATTTCTGCTGTTAGAAATTCTGCCCGGACCATGTTGAAGACTTAGCTCAGTGGCCACGTTTTCATGAAGACATCTCTGACCAGCATTCCTGATGGGTAACTGCCCCCTCTCCCTCTGCTCCCTCACCATTCCTGGTCCATGTCCTAAGGTGACCCTGATCCATTGTCATATTTGAAGACCACATGCCTGTCTCTCCTCCACCCTCACACACGTGGCTGCCACTCAACCGTATGCGCTGTGACTTACTCATCTTTAAATTCCTATTCATCTTGAATTTCTAGACAGCATAGTTTCTAGACAATAGTAGGTGTTCACTAAATATGAATAGAATGATTAATTCAGGGAAGACAGAAGAGATGATGAGGAAAAAGCAAGAATACCCTTTATATAATTTCTTGAACAGTTTGTAATTCATTAGACAAATCCCTACAGACCATCTCTGTGGGGCAGGCACCCACTCAGAACTGGGGTCAGAGTACAGAATTAGCTGGTGAGAGCCTTGCCCCAAGGCTCCAGCACAACGGCCAAGGCTGCTGTTCTTGAACTCTAGCTGGAGAGCCCACCAGACCCTTCTCCTATTTGAGCTGCTTCCTTTTTGATGCTCCGCGTCCTGGGCCATTTCCTGGGGGTGAGGTCATCGGATGACATACTTGCTCTGGCTCACTTCCCTCCCCTAGGTTCTGTCTTTGACCTGTGCCGGGCCGAGGCCTCGAGGAGAATGCTTGGGGCTGAGATGCAATCTTCTGGCTGAATCACTCTCCTCGCACCTCAGGCCTTGACGACATGCAGGGAGACAGACCGCTGTTCACCTTTCCCCTCTGGGCTGAAAGATGCGGCTTGACCCCTGGAGTCTGCTCTCTTGCTCATTTGGAGGCTGTCAGTGCTGTTCTGGTCCCCAAAGGATGCTAAGTTGAAACGGAAACAGAAACAAAAGCAAAACCTGCAGACGGGGCTCCTAAAAGAGAGGCAGGCTTACTCCTCTCTGGCCCTGTAACTCACAGTGGAATGACAGGCTGAGCCACCAGGCAGTCAGGACGCCCAGGGCTACAACTGCGCAGAAGGAACTTGATAACTGCTGACGATCAAGGCAGACGAGAGCAGGTGTACACTGTGGCTTTGTATCTGGCTAGAGATACGGGCCTGACAAAACACCTGTTGCCCTCTCGCCTTCCTCCAGGGGTGTCCCAGAGCACACTGTGACAGCTTCTGTCCAGCACCTTTTCCTGCATCACAGAAATATCAGAGAACGTACACAATTATAAAGAAGAAAATATGAGGGAACTGCAACCCTACCCAGCATAACCACTGCCACTCTTCCATGGTTCCCATTGCCACTTTAGAATGCATTTCCCATCGTGGAGACCACGGTCTAAATAGAATTTGATGTTCTGCTACAATTTTATGCTCTTGCTTTCTGCACAGTCTCCTTGACTGGACCGCTGTGGGGACAGCATGATCAGAGAGCTCACGATGGGGAGGCTGCCCCCGTTGGGGTGTGGCCTCCGGGTGGATAAGCAGGCACCATGAATTCAGCACTTGGTGCCACCGCAGCTTGATCTAAAGCCCGAGACAGCAGGTACTTCAAATCTGCTTTGAGACGTGGAATTTTCAGCACAGTCTCCCAATCTTTTACTTATTATACACTTCCCACTGTTCTTGGCAGGACAGCTTGGAAAATGTTTGGCATCCTATACTTCCATTTGCATTTCCTTTCTGCAAGGCTTTTTCTTAATGGAGCTGCTTGTTCCCCAATAGGAAAAGGCTTCCAGGTTGAAAATGGCTCCAGTTCTCAGTACAGGTGCCCAGAGTCTCGATATTTTGTTGTTGTTGTTTAGTTTCTTGCTTTAATTTAAATGTTTTAAAACTTGCTCTTCATTTAAGGCGGTTTTGAAGATACAGGGAATGGGGAAGATAACAAACCTAGCAGGTAGCACAAGGGAAAGGAAGATGAACAGAACTTAGATAAGAAACTTAAAAAAATAACATGGTACAGAAATTCTGAACATATTTAAAACCATTGAATTGTACACTTTTAATGGGTGAATTGCATGATATGTGAATTAACCTCTTTAAAATTGAGAGAGACATTGATTTTTTTTGTTCTACTTATTCATGCATTAATTCATTGATTCTTGTATGTGCCCTGACCAGGATCAAACCCATAATCTTGGTGTATTGGGACAGCCATCTAACCAACTGAGCTACCCGGCCAGCGCCTCAATAAACCTTTTTCAATGGTACAGAAAGAAGGGGGAGAAACATGGTATCTGTGTTGGAGTCAAGGTGACAGAAGAGAAGAGGAAAGGCGAAGTTACCTGTGTGCTTTAAGAACACCAATGTAAGCGATTCGTGTGCCTGCACGCCTGGGCCTGCAATGAAGCCATGTTTGGGAGGGCTCAGCTGGTTATATTTATAGCTATGTGGTTGCTACCGGCAGCCAGCAGGTCTCACTTCTCTTTTCTCCACGTCCTAATTCTGTTCTAAAATGCCGCTCTGATGGCAAGGCCTGTGAGTCCGTGCACCTACGCGTCACAGGGGCTTCCTGGGTCTGCTCTGATCCCACACAGGCCTGTGCCCTGACCTGTCTCTGGTTGCAGCACGAAGTCTGAAGGCCTGGGGATCCAGACCCTCCCTGGGCCATGAAGATTAACCTCTACTTGGGGTGGTCCTATGTTCCCGTGGGTTTCAGAAGCACTTGAGGAAGGCAGTTAAAATGCACATCTCCAGGGCACACCCAGAGCTTCTGATCTCATCGTTCCTAGCAGAGCCTGGGGATCTGCCTTTTGGGCAACCACTGGTGCGATTCTGATGCTAAAAGTTCAAAAACCACACTTGGAAGAGCACCCCGATTCTAGTGTCACCGAGCCATCACCACCAATGCAGCAAAAGAATGCCCTGTCTTGCCCTGACTGGTTTGGCTCAGAGGATGGAGCGTCGGCCTGCGGACTAAAGGGTCCCAGGTTCGATTCCGGTCAAGGGCATGTACCTTGGTTGCAGGCACATCCCTAGTAGGAGGTGTGCAGGAGGCAGCTGATCGATATTTCTCTCACATAGATGTTTCTGGCTCTCTATCCCTCTCCCTCCCTCTCTGTGAAAAATCAATAAAATATATTTAAAAAAAAAAAAAAAGAATGCCCTGTCTCCCCTCTGGTCTCCATTGCTTCTCCATCGCTTAGGCTACATGTCCGGATCATTAGATGGACTCTGCACGTTCCCCTTAGCCCTCCCCCGCCTTGACGACAGCATGTGCACTGAGAGGGGCTTGCACTGAGTGAGACTCAGTTGGTACAGCCGCTCCTTGGGGACCGCCCACTCGGGAGGGGCAGGCAGACCCACTGCACCTCCTCGCTGGAAGACACAGGTGCTGTGCAGGGACAAAGCTGATGGTGGGCAGGCCCTGGCTTCAGGACTCCCTCCGGCACAGCTCTTCCCCGGCTCTGAGTCCTCGTTGACCCACACACAGGCACACCCTCTGAGCACAGTGTCACAGCTCGCGTCTCCTGTGGGCATCACTGCTCACTTCCCTGAACAGCCAGTCCCCCATTTCCCAGCTCTTATGCCCAAGTTTTGCATAAAGTATCATTGTTATGTATGCTTAGATCTTAAAGACTTTTGTGCACCGTGTACAAGTGCCCATGCACAGCGCGCGTGCACACACACACACACAGGAAATCGCAGGGCACAATACCAATACATCACCATATTAACCTCTGGTCTAGAGGTGCCTTTTATGATGCAAAGGGCATATGCTTCAGAGTTTAAAGACCTCAGTTCAAATCCTACCTCTGTACCTTCCTACTTACCTGGCCTTAGGACAGTTAATCCCGGTCCCTGGGCCTGAGTTTCCTCATTGGAATGAAAAGTGAATGCTGGGGAAGCATCTAGGACTGTGCCTGGAACCCGATAGGAAACCCACCAGTGTTAGGTAATTCTTTTAGTTTTATGTTCTATTTTTATTTTATTTATTTTTTCGTATTTGAAAGGAAACAGGCCTCCCAATGTCTCTCACAGGGCATATTAGTCAGGCTCTTAATTGCAAGCATCAGAAGCCATCTCTGGCCTAAACCAGTGGAGAGGGGATTAATGCGAGGCGGTGGGGAGCTCGCAGAGCTGCCAGGAGGCTGAGGAGCCAGTTGCAGAAAGTGGGCTGGAACTGAGAAGCTCACCCAAGGCCACGGCCAGACTGCACCTCCGGGCAGCCTAGTGCCTGACCTCCCCACCACTGCCCTGAGCCCTGGATGCGCTGCCCCTCGAGGCAAAACCAACTCTCTGCCGACTCTGCTTCTTGCATCACTTGCCCTGGAACTCAAAAAGCTCAGGGAGCAGGACCCAGGCCATCAGGGGCCGGGCTGTCCTCCGGCTGCAGTGGTCGGGATAGCTCTAGACATCTTGGCTTCCATAGTTGGTATTCCTCAAAACTCAGGGCATTCATTCAGAGGACAGGCAGCCGGACAAGACCACTGTGCAGAGCGGATGCTCACCTCCTCTGATGCTCAGATCTCATCCGCATTTCACACACAGTCATTCTTCAGTTCCCAGGGCACTTTCTCCATATCTCCAGGATCGCATCTGCCCTGTTTTCCTACCAATGAGTGATGTGTTTAAAGGACCGCGGTGGGCCCTTGACCGCGGGAAGTCTGTCTCGCTCATCCTGGAAGCGCAGGTTCTTAGCACCTAGTAGGTGCTTAATTATCTTTAGGAACATGCCTTTCTGCGTTGTCTCTCAACACACGGGCTCCTTCCCTACACACACACACACACACACACACGACACAGATCTGTTTACAACATGGAAATAAGCCGTGTGAATGTGTCCTGCATACTGTGAAGTGTTGGGCAAATGCGCCTGATCTTAGCCAAAAGGCTGAGAAGCGGTAAATGTTGGACAAGTGAAAGCCGACATATTGTTCATTTCATTCTCATTTGACAATTTCTGTTGAAGAGCTGCGTGCCCTTAGTCATGTTTCAACAGGAGGAAGTTAGGGCGCGGGATTCCCGTCCACCTTTTCCAATTCCGCGGAGCATCTTGGTTCACTGCGCGTCAGGAAGCGACCCAGACGGAGCGGCGGCCCGGCCCCAGCAACCCCGGGCCCAGGGCACTTGCTGATAAGCTGCCCCACGTGCTGGCGGGCCCGACCTGGCCGCTCCGTCCCGCTCTCGCAGCGCAGGTTGGCTGGGGCCACACGCACCGCCGCCCCTGCGCGCCCTCCGGCTCCCTGGTGCACTTGGCCGCTGGGTGCTGCCCGCGGGGCCAGCACGTGACCCAGAAACTTTGGAGGCCTCGGGGCGGGCAGCGGGCGGCGCTGCGGGGCGGGGATCGCCGCCGGGAGCCTGGCGTGCGGGGGGAGCGGGAGCGGGAGCGGGAGCGGGAGCCGAGCCGGAGCCGAGCGGCAGCGCGCCCGGGCCGTCCGCGCTGTCCGCCCGGGGAGGCGCCCGGGGACGCGGACACCCGCTCGCGCCCGCCGCCGCCTCTGCCTCCGGTCGCGCAGACGGAGCCCGCGCCCGCGCCGCTCCCACTTGGCTGCTCACTCACTGCCCTGGATGGGAAGTTGGGGGAGATGGACAGGGTCTCGCTGGCGTGGATGGCTCTCTTCGGGCTGACAGGTAAGCGGCGTTTGCCCCCGACGCGGGGAACTTTACATATATTCTTGCAGTGGGGGTTCATCCATCCGCCACCCCACGCCCCCCCCCCCCGGTTGTGCTTAAGCTGTGAGCAGGCTGCGTACGTGGGGGAGGGGCTGCGTGTTAGGTTGATGGGGTGCGGGAGACCTCCGAGTGCAAGTGAGCCGATGGAGAGGCAGGTGTCTGACCCACTCGTGACGAGATTGTTCTGTGGAGCCTGCATTCCCCTTCCAGACAGCCTTCTGCCTGTGGTACCCCGAGAGCAATGCTGGGGGGAGCCTGGCGGGACGGGATTAATCAGGGAAACGCGTTCTGGGGGTGGGGTGGGGTGGGGTGGAGGAGTGTCTCCTTAATTCCTTCCCTGGAGAAGCGGGGACCCAGGGGCATTCTCAGGCAGGGGGTGAGGAGGGAGGTGGGTGGAGGTTCCATTGGCTGTGGAATTTAGGGCCCTGCTGTCTCTTACTTGTACCTTTTGGGGAGTGGTCCCACCGTGAGAGAGGACCCTTCCTCTCCCCCCAAGTAAACAGGTCCCGCCCCCCCAGTAAAGATAATGGGCAGAGATGCTCAGAAGGTCGGGCTTCTCCCAGGGTGCCACTTCCTCCAGGTGGGCCCTCCAGGCTTCCCTTCCTTTTCCTGAACTTCTCCCACCCTCCTGGGGTCTGCAGAGGCTTTTGGTTCTGACACTTTACACCCCCACCCCCATGACTCTGTGTGTTTGAGGGACAGGTGGCCAGGCAGGGTGGCCAGCCCAGTCACACAGTAGCCCTGCTTGGGGCAGGGTGCTCAGAAAGTTGGGGGGTTTGGACAGGTCTGAGGCAATGACCGTGGAGACCGAGTGATGGAGGAAAGGAACAGGGATCAGAAAGATTGTGAGGATAGAATGCGGCAGGGAAAGGCAGGAGAGAAAATGCAAAGTAGCACCCCAAAATGAAGTCTTGTCCGCTCCAGGGGCACCAACCAGAAGGCTTGGGAGAATCAAGTCCGTGGGAAAGGGGAACACATTTAACTCAGGGCAAGTAGGCGAGAGGGTAAAATACACGAAAGAAAGGCAACCCCTGCCCCTCCGCTTCAGAGTAAGAGTCCTGACGCCTCGCCTCGTCCTGTTCCCAGGGAAGGGCCCTAACCGGCCGGGGCACCGCGCTGTTAGCCTCTGGTGCTGGCTCTGAGTGTCTCCCTCCCACACTGTTCAAATGGGCATCATCTGTCATTTCAGGGCTTGCCTGATCCATGCCTCCCCCTCCCCTGGCCTGCCAGGGCCTGCCACCGCCCCCCTCGCTGATCCTCAATGTCCTCAATTTGCCTCCTCTTCTCTGTTATCGTGTCCCGGAAACTTGGGCTCTGAGCCTGCATCGCACCTTCCCTGAAGTTAGCTGGGCACCTGAGAGGGTCCCTGAGTCAGAGTGCCCCAGGGCCCTGCAGGGAGCCAGAGCAAGGGAGACAGCCCTGGCGGGGGGCTCACGGCTTCTGTGGCAATGGAATCAGGTCGCTGGCAGGGGCCCAGGCAGCCAGGGACCCAGGCAGCCAGGGACCCAGGCAGCCAGGGACCCAGGCAGCCAGGGACCCAGGCAGCCTCGGCCGTGACAGAAAGGAGGCCCACAGGACAAGCACCAGCAAATGTGTGATGAAGCAGAGACTGGAGCCCAGTGCTCTCAAACCAGCGCCCCTGGGCTGGCTCTCTCCTAAGCTGCCTCTGAGGTTTTCATTGTAGGGTTTTGTTTTGCTTGTGCTGGGAAGGGTGGGCTGCTTTGCCCGCGCCTTCTTCCTTCTGCACCCAGAGAGACTGCCCTTGCCTGCAAGCAGGCAACAGGTTAGTGAGCAGGGCCCTCGCTGTCAGAGCTGGGCCTCTGTGCTCTGCAGGTGAGGCTGGCCCCCTGGGTCCCCTGAGCACCTGCTGGCATCCCCTGATCCCAGCTTCACTCCGGCCTCGCCCCCCAGTGCCTGACAAGCTGCTCTCACCCTGAGCAAGGTGGAGGCGACAATGGCGGAGGGGGAGGGAGGGTAGAAGAGCAGTGACGGGGACGTGGATCCAGACTCATCCTTCACAGGGAAACCAGGGGAGGAGAGGTAAGACAGTGCAGTCCGGCCCAATCAATGGATTCTCTCTTGAGGGGGTGGTGGGAGCGAGGGAGGAAGGGAGGAAAGGACAGATTAGAAATGAGTCAGAGCGCCAGGAAAAAACACTCACTGTCCTCTCCCCCACTCCCCCTCTCCCCCTCCTTTTTTCTCTCCCCTCCCCTCCCCCGTTTCTGTCTTGTAAGGCAGGCTGAGCAATTTCTAATCAACACGCCACTGTTTTGCTGGGGCTCCAGCAGCTCCTTGCTTGTCTTTCTTTCTGGATTCACACAGCTGTAGATCGAGCCTGGTGGTTTCTTATTGTCGCTGGAATGTCGCTTCCTGTCATAGATTGTGTTCTGTTGTTGTCCTTGTTTCAAACAAAACAACATGCTCAGGGCTGCGGCTGCTTCAACAGGTGCCACAGAGCAGGAAGCCTGGAGGCTTCGCTCTTTGTTCCCAAATATGGATGTGGATGGCGTGGCCTGGGGTCCTCTCCTGCGGCCTGTTGGGCAGGGGCCGGGGGAGAGGGGGGACAGCCGGGGCGGGGAGGGGAGGGGGGGGCGGGACCACACTCTGGAGACTGGGGTTTCTGTGATGAAGACTGCTTCCTGGGTGTCTAAGTATTGTGATAGGTGCTGAGAATAAAGAGATAAAGATAGTCCTTGTGCCCTGGCTGGTGTGTTCAGTGGTTAGAGCGTCGGCCCGCACACCGAGGAGTGGAGGGTTTGATTCCTGGTCAAGGGCACGTACCTGGGTTTCAGGTTCGCTCCCGGGCCTTGGTCAGGGCACATGCAGGAGGCAACCAGTCGATGTATCTCTCTCATATCCATGCTTCTCTCTCTCTCTCTCTCCCCCCCTCCCTCCCTCCCGCCCACTCTCTCTGTAAAGCAATGGGGAAAAATATCCTCAGGTGAGAATTAACAACAACAACAAAAGACAGTCCCTGCCCTCAAAGAGTTGCCAGCCTACACAGTGACTCAAATGAGTCTTCGGGGCATTTTGATAAGGAGAGAGCACACGTGTGATGGAGCGTGGGGGAGGCATGTCCAGCCCGAACCCGGGGTTGGGCAGGGCAGCTCTGAGGTGGCTGCAGAGGAGGTGATGGCCCAGGTGAGACATTTATGCCCACCGTCAGCTGCTGAGTTCTGCCATGTCCAGGCGTGTGTAGGGTCAGCGGACGAAGAGGCACAGCCCCTGCCTCAGGGAACGCTCGGCCTGGAAGAGACACGCAGCGATGGGATGACAGAAGCAGTGGGGCCTGCACCAGGTGCCGTGGGCTTCCCTGCTCCTGACCCAGTCTGAGCAGGAAGGGCGGTCTCCAGGTTGTTGCCTGGTCTGGTTGGCATTCGGGTGGATGCCTGGTGACCGTGGGAGGACAGGCCTGGGTGTGGAGAGGTCAAGTGTATGCGGCTTGGAGAAGGAAGGGCCGCTTTGAGAGACTGCTGACCCTCCCTTCCATGAGCTCCTTTCCTGTCCTGCATGCCTTTCCATTTCTCTCCCTGCTCCTGTCCCCTCGGAGACACCGTATTCACCCCAGAGCTCCTTCTTTCCACTCTCCCCACAGCTCTCCCCTTCCCCCCTCCCCCCCTCCCCCAGCTGATGCTTCTCTCTGGACTGGGAGAGGGACTTCTTTCCGTCTCCCCATCACTCCTTAGGTTCTAGGTTCACGTGACTCTGCAGGCTGGCCAGTGCGCACAGACCCGGGGAGCAGCCATGGGTCTTACTGCGGGCGGTGAGCGTCCTGGTGCAGGTCCTTCGTGCCCGTCCAGTGTTCACAGTATCAGTGCCAGGACTTGCTTAGTGGAAGGGACCCCGTCTGGGAGCTGACGCTCTGCCCTCATCTCCTCGACAGATGAACTGCCCAGCCACGGGATCTGGGTCTTAGAATCTGTTGAATGAGATGGTTTCTAAGGTCCCTTTCAGCTCTAAGAGTCTGGTTCTGAACGTTTCTCCAATTTGGGGGGAGTTAGAAATCAGAGCCACTTTTCTCCAATTTGGGGGGAATTATGACTCCCCCAGGGAGGAGCCATTGCCCTGCAGCCTTGCCCTGGCCGGGAATGACTGGCAGGAGAAACGCCAGCTGGGAAGGGAGAGCTCTTGTTAGGTCTCTCAGAGGGACAGACAGGGTACACCTAGTGCTTGGCGGAAAGAGTAGGGTCAGTTGGAACGATGGAACGTGTTCGTGTTCGGGACTGGTGGAGTGAGCGGGGCAAGCTTTGGCCCAGGCAGGACTCTGACCAGCATGGCCCTAGAATGCCCCTGCTAGTCTAATGTTTTCTTCCTGGACTCACCTCTTCATCCTTCCAACTACGTTAGCTCTTAAGTCTCTCTGTCCCGAGTCAGGACTATAAAGGAAGGTACGATGTGGCGGTTGTTCTTGCGCATTTTGGTGCCCTAGTGCCTTTCTCTGTTAACTGGCTCGCATGTTCATTATCCCTCTGATCCCTCTAAGAGGGCATGGCTGGTGTCACCTCCAGTGCTTGAGAAAACCAAGGCTCAGAGGTGGCTCACCTGAGGCCAGGATATCTCATTGATGAAAAGGATATGAAACGGCGTCACTGGCTTAATAAGGCTTGTGTCAAGTGCCTGGATCCAAAGGAAACAGTCTTTCGCGGGCACACCTGGTGTCTATTATTGGCCTTGGGGAGTGAGGCTGAGAGTCCAGAGCACCCAGGGAAACACTGCCAGGACAGTGAGAAAGAAAACATTTAGCATTTCACATGAAACCCTGAGAGGTACAGAAAAGGAGTGGAGCAGCACAGGAGAGCAGAGGCGACCCGTGACAGGCGCTGCTGCGTGTCAGGGCCCCTGGGGACGGGCTGGTGCTGTGTGCCCAGGAGGCCCACAGGGTGTAGCTGTGGGATCTATGCCCTCGAGATCTCAGTCTTCAAGATAATTTGGCTCTTTGAAAAGGAAAGAAGACATTTTGGGTGGCTAGGGTTCTTTACTGGCCAGGAGACAAGGAGGACCCCAGAACAGGGCGCCTCCAGCTTCCATACTGTCCATGCATCGGGGCCTCGCAGGGCTGTTGCCCATTCAGCTTGGGGTCCTGCCCCCCCCCCCTCCATGTGCATGGCTCATCTGGAGGCGGCCTGAGAGGCAGTGGGGGACAGGGATTAGGCTCCAACTGACCTTTGACTACTAGCTTAATATTTTACCTTAATTTCTTTGGCTTTAAAATAAGAGGGTTGTTGTGATCGTTGAAATTATGTGAAACTCCTAGCACCACCTTTGGCACATAGTAGGCCCTCATACTCCTTAGAAACCCCAAACAGGCATGTTATTCAGCACTTTGATGAAGCAACAAGCAACTCCCAAATCGGAACAGTTCACAGCAGCGAACATTTAGGGCGGCGTGGCTGCTGGTCAGCCGGGACTTGGCCGGAATTGGTGGACTGGGCTCAGTTCTGAATGTCTTCCTACTCCAAGACCCAGGCCGGGGGAGCAGCCGCTATCTGGGCATGCTGTTCTCTTACCGCGGAGGGTTCAAGGGAACCTGGGAAAGGGGTGGAACCAAACCATGCGAATGTCTTTCCAACTTCTGCTTGGACATGCCTCCTGGCACATGAGCTCACATTTGATTGGCCAAAGCAAGACACAGGGTCAAGCCCACTGTCTATGAGGTGGTTAGTGTATTCCACCCACAGGGAACATACAAGAGAGGAGAGGGAAAAATAATTGGGAACAAATAATATAATCCACCAGGTCAGATTGTTGACAAATGTTTCGAGTACCTACTATGCAGTAGAGTCTTTCAAAAAGATGGAAGGGGGGAGTTTGTTATCAATGGAGGAGACAGGTGACCAAATAGGAGATTCTCAGGTCATGTGATGTGGTTCTGTAGAGCACGATGACCACAGTAAGAGCAAGAAGCAGCCTCTAAAGGAAGTGACAGCGGAGCAAGTCCGGAAGCATCAGTAGAAGTTACTAGGGGAGCGGGATAGAGGAAGGGACATTTACAGAGGGAACAGCATACGCAAGGACCAAGAATCAGGGAGGACATGATGTTTTCTGAAATTCATAAATATTTCAGTGTGGTGGGAGAATTTACTGCTTCGTGGGGTGGGGGTGGGGGGGGGATGGAGGAGAGCGGCCCCATCTGGAATGAGTCCCTATGCTCCCGAAGTGGCCAGAGGGTCAGAGCCAGGGCCACCACAGTCAGATGTGCATTTCAGGAATATCAGTTGGGCCTCGGTGTGGAGAGTGTGTTAGACGTGGGGAGATGTGCAGCAGAAACCCACTAGGAGACCCTGCAGAGAAGCGGGACATGCGATCCTGAGCTCAACTGGGGCAGCGGGGATGCGAGAAGTGGACAGAGGCGCAGAGAGAGAGAGGATAAGGCACGGGCTTGGTTGGATGTGGAGGTGGGAGGGGAGGGAATGTTAAAGGTGCCTCCAGGCTTCTGGCTTGGGGTTGCCGGGGATGCCATCCATGGACATGAACGAGTACAGGAGGAGAAACATCTTAAGGGTGGTAAAGCTTCAAGCTTTTGCATTATAGTAAAGTACTACAGTCTAAGCTACTGTCACAAAGAAATCCTAAAGTATAGTAACTCACACAAAATAATTTCCTTCTCTCCTGTAACTATCCAGACCCAGTAGGGGTGAGTCTCCCATTCCAAACATATGGCTCCCAAGAGCAAGTCCCAGCCAGCAGGAGCGAAGGACACAGAGGGCCAGGGCAGGCAGCCCACCTTTAGAGAGGGGACCCAAAAGTCGCACATGTCACTTGTCCTCAGATACCTTTGTCCTCACCTAGTCATGCGGCCACAATTAGCTGCAAGAGCGTCTAGTACTTGGCTGGCCGGATTAAAACCTGGGAAGTTCTGTTCCTAACAGAAGGTGACAGTTAGCATCTCCTTCCATAGAGTGATGCGTTTGGAGTACTTGTGTAACATCCAGATGGAGAATAAAAAGAAGTCATGTGCTGGGGTCTGGAGCTCAGGTGAGAAAGCTAGCCTGAAAACACCGCTAAGTTGATAACGATCGATGAGAGCTTTCTTACTGGAGTTTTCTCTGTGCAAGTGGCTGGTGCATCCTAGAAAGCGGCCTCCCTGGATGAACCCGGGGTTCCTGTGAGGTGGACGCTGCCCTCTTTAGTGTGGCTTTGGTCCCATTGGAACAGCAGGTAAGCCCGCCAGGCACTAGCTCACTTCAGATGTCTGGAGACGAGGCAAATGAGACAGGAAGGAGACAGGCTCCTGGCTCTCATCCGCACTGTGGTGACGAGAACAGGACAGCATGGCTCCACTGGACACACGGAGCATGTGCTTAACGAGTGGCACTCTCTGTGTGCAAAGTGCCAGAGTGCTGGCAGCAAATTCTAATCAGGCCATGAGCCAAGCCCATGTGGGCAAGGGCAGGACTGGTGTTTACCACAGCCCCACGGAGAAGGGGAGAGACTGCGGCCTTTGGGGACTCTTGGGGAGAAGACATAAAAGAAGGCTTTCATGGGTTCTTAAATCTCAAGATGGTACATCTGGTTGCTCTCACCCTGAAATGGATCAAGCAATCAGGTATCATGGTAGCAAACAGGAGAACTTAAGCAGGAAAGGAATTTATTGGAAGTTGATTAACTCACAGAACCAATGGGGCAGCTGGAGAATCAGGCTTAGATATTAGGCAGACACTAAGGGGATGGCTACTATTCTTTGACAACTCTTTTTTACTTCATTTTATTTTATAATTTTGTTGTTGTTGTTAATCCTCACCCAAGGATATTATTTTCATTGAATTTTAGAGAGGGAAAGCAAGGGAGGGAAGGAGAGAGAGAGAAACATCAATTGGTTGCCTCCCACATGCTCCCTCCACCCCCAACCAGGGCTGGAGATCGAATCTGCAACCCAGGTACGTGCCCTTGACCAGGAATCGAATCAAACCCGAGACCCTTCAATCCCCAGGCCAACACTGTAACCACCTAGCAACACCAGCCAGGGCCCTTTTTTATTTTATTTTTTTAGCCCATATATAGCAAGAAGATGAATGGTTCTATTTGGGGAGGGATTCAAGCTGCGTTTTCTTTGCCTTAAAATCTTGAGCCTGAAGGTCAACATCCCTTTGCTCCTTCCCTGCACAATGCTGCCAAGGGATGGACAGCTTTCTCTCCTTGTTTGGACTCTGGACAAACCTGGAGCAGATGTTTGGACACACCTTACTCATCTGACACGTAGAAAACCTGCCCCTCAGTGTCCCTACAACAGCCTTGGGAAATTGGGACACATTACAAATGTGAAGACAGAAGATGAATCTCTTAAAGAAGATGTAACTCGGAGGCAGGAAAAGGAAGGTTTGTGTTGTCATAGTGGACGGAGAAAATCTTAGACGTCGAAGGCCAAGGCGTGCTGGGGTGGGGCAGTTCTGAGGTCAGATCCTACTTCTGGGGCTTGGAGAGTTCGGGCTGGGTGAGCTGCAGATAGTTTCTGAAGATGCCTGTCGCTAACAGTGCTAATTTTCCGTGACCTTTTCCAGCAAGCGCTGCCTCTCTACAGCGGGGCTGGGCTCACAGATCTGCCTCACAAAGATGCTGCCAGGAATAGCTTACTACTCGCGGGGAAAAGGAACTTGCTTTGAAAAAAATGAAAGTGCTAAAATAAGAACAGCCTTGCTTCAGACCCCGCTTTTGTTAATCTCTCAAGTACATAGTCCTTTTCCGTGTGAGAATTGGGCCAGGGCCTTATTTTGCCCTCCGGGGAGGCACTGTCAGCGCCGGGAGCTGATCTTCCCGGCCTGGTGAGGAGGTGCCTGGGGTGGCTCGCTGAGATGGGGCTGCTGCTCGGAACTGCCACTCACCCCTCTCCGAGGCAGCCTTCCTAGGCACTGGCCAGAATGCATTTTCTGCACTGGGGCCTGCTGAGAAAAGCCCTTCAGATCAGCCCTCACTGGTTCTGTCATTCACTGATGCACCCCACATCGCGTAAGCTTCAGCTACACTCTACGGCTGGGCTGTGTACTGAGTACTGTCAACCAAATCCTGGTCCCTGCCCTTGGGACCATAGAGTTGGAAACCAAGTTTATCTTGAATTTCTCAAGATCAAGGGCTGGTCTTTTAGACCTTCTTGGACCCAGAGCCCGCAGCGTGCCCACACCTACTCGTGTGCGTGCACGACCATGCTCAGGGCTTCTCTCCATCTGTGCCAGGAACTCTTCCAGTTACACGTCACTGCGTCCCCCGCGGGAAGGAATAAGTATTTATAGTTCAAGAGCGAGAAATATCTTCATATGCCCAGAGCGTGCCTGGAGCCGGATGGTGGGGAAGACCTTATGTGCCATGTCCAGGCATTTGAGTTTCATCCTGAAGGAATGGGGAGTGAACGGAGGCCTGAAAGCAGGGAACAGAGGGTTAGCTATGTCTGGGGAGAGGCTGCTATAGAACCGGACAGAGTGAGGTCCTGTGGGACGTGGTGGTTAGGAACTGTGGAGCCAGTCAGCCTAGGTTCAAGCTGACCATCACTTGCTAACTCTGAGATGTTGGGAAGATACTGACATTCTCTAAGAATCAGTTTTTTCACCCATAAAATTGGGTATAATAATAATAATAATAATAATAACAATAATAATATCTACTCTATAAGGTTTTTGAGAGAATTCACTAAGGTACTACAAGACTAGTGTTGGACACAATTTCTCACGTGGAAAGCATTTTGTAACTATTTTGGAGTAACAGTGATAGATATCTGACTTAGGGGATGACAGTGGGAATGGAGAAGGGTCAAATTTGAGAGCTTAGCCTTAGCGACCAACCGAGTGTAGTCAGGGCCAGAGAGGAGATTACCGGAATTATGATTTCCTTCTGAGGCAGTAGGTTGGGGTAGACTGGCGAAGAGCTGGGAGAGGAAGAACCAGCAAAGGGTAGAAGCAGAGGCGATGAGAGATGAGGTGTAGACAGGCTTCATTTGAAGTACTTGTTAAACATGCAGATGAGGCTTGAGGGAGGTGAGGCCTTAAGTAGCTGGAACTAAGGGAGAGAGTGACCCTTAGCTTGGATGCACAGATGAATAAATACTGCAAGAGGCTGAGAGGTCTGCACTTAGTTACCTGGCATTCAAAGACGTTCTGCTTTGCCCGTGTAGACTCCAGCACAACAAGGGTAGAGCTTGAATTCTATTTTAGGACTAACTACAAGATCCACGCCTTAGCTATCCGGCTGTAACAAGGCAGATGATTCTGAGAATGTTTTCCTTCTCTGGGGCAGGAGTTTATGTCCATGTCATAGCAGGAGCTGAGAACTGAGTGACCTCTGTTAATAATTACAGGGGCCCAACGGCTTGGTCTCTCTTTCTGAGCGAACAGAGCGGGGAAGGAGGTTATTCTTAGTAATCATCTGATGAACAGAACGCCATACTTGACACTCTGATAAAACAACCCCCAACGCAACGCTGCACCTGCTCCTTTGCTGGTTTTAATTATGCGAGAAAGGCTAGGAAATGTGATTCCCCAAGTTCGCCTGAATCGGTAGCAGAGCCGACAGTGGTGGGGTCAAGTACACAGCCCATGCAGGGAGCTGTGCCCATCCCTGGTTACTCAACCGTGGCCACGGCTAACTGAAGTCACTTCACCCCTCTGTCCCATTTGGGGTACCAGAAAATTTCGGAGGTGACTAGGACTGGAAGAAGAATCATGCGGTTAGACCAGTGCAGTGGAATTTAAGGAGGAACTGTAAAGACTGTTCCTAATCCAGCTGTGTGTGTAAGTCAGGGAGAAGGGTAATAGCCCATCAGCACTGGGAGAGGGGAGGAGGGGGGAGGGCAGCAGTGGAGCCTGGGAGCTGGGGCTCTCAGGTGAACTCCCGGGTGGGAACTCTTCGCACCTGGATGGAGCTGGTCTACACAGTCCGGCTGTAGTCAGACCTACTGATGCTGGGTGGTCATCAAGATGTGGGAACCTCAGAATTGCAGGAAGGGAAGGATGAGTATTTGAGAACTACCCTCTATAGGCCATGGCCAGGGGGCTCTGCATGGTCCGCTCTCTGCAGGGGACCCAGGAGGTGACAATGGTTAACAGCCCAGTGAGTGGGAATTCTGAGGCTCATTTTACAGGTAGGGATTGCCCCGGGGCCTTACTGCTACTCTAAGGCCAGATAAGGTTCCAAGCCCCGTCTTTTGGTGCCAATGCTATGTTGCTGGACCATGCCATCCAGGGCTCATTTAAGCAGTTTCCCCTGCAGAGTCCTAGGAATTCCCATGTGAATCCTCATTCGCTTGCTCTTCCAGCTCTTCAGTTATCCCATCGGCAGCTGTTAAGCGCTTGGTAGGTTCAAAGCACTTGAAGATTTCCTAGATCCCAAGTACTGTGTTGTGTTCACTTCCCAGTTCCAAAGAGAGCAGAGCCCTTTTCTCCTCACAGGGATTAGAAGCTAGTTTCTCCCTGTGCATTCACATAGGCCCTCCTGGAGATCTGGAGACATCGGCCCAAATGCCGTATCTTGCCCTCGTCAAAGGTATTTCTATAAACACCTCCTCGATAGTGTATGGCTGAGCTGGAGAGTGGCTTTGCTTTGCAGAGTCACAGTGAACGATGGCAGCAATAAAGGACAGAAGGCACCCATGCGCGAAACTAGGCTTTCCTGCATGGCTCAAGTCCACCTGTAATTCGCGGGTGAAATTGCCCCAAGCGACCGGAAGCTGATTGGCAGGCTTCTGGCTTCATTTCTGAACCTCTTTCTATTCATGTCTTTGCACTAATCCTTTTTTTCTGCTTCTAATCATAATTCTATATCTGCTTCTAACCTCACATTGAGCTAGAAACTCTTGATTCTCCTCCTATTCACCTGAGGAAGTGATGTCCTCTTTGCTTGGCATTTCTAGATCTTACCATTGAGTTCATAGAGGCCCTCTGCCTCCCAAATGCTCCCCTGGTCTTTCATTCACTGAAATTGCCCTCCTTCTTGGACACCAAGCCTCGGTTTTCATCTTTTCACCACTGAAACTTCTCATCTGCTTTCTGCCCTCCCCCCCACCCCCACTTTGGATCATCCTTCAGAGCTTTTGAACTTAGTCTACTGCCTCTGATCTGAAATTCTCCATTTCTCTCAAAGCCTTCGTTCCCCTTCATCTCTGACCCCTTTGCTTGGTCACCGGCTGGAAGGGAAGTCACGTCCCCCTGAAGCACACTTCCTGTCTTCGCCGGCCTCCTTTATCAGAGTGTGTTGAGTACTTATGAGCTTCACAGGCCCGGGCAGCAGGGGAAGCCGGACGGCGTGGCAGGCACGGAAACAGGTCCTTGCAAAGAACGCGGGGGAGACTGACGGCCAGGGAGGAAGTGACCGATGCACTGAGGGGTCACAGGCGGCTTTTGAACTGGATTTTGAAAAATGGAAGGAAGTTTCCAGGGAAAGAAGTGAGGCAAAAGCATCCCAGAAACAAGGAGCAACAGGTGTGAAATGGCACCTGGGGAACGTCGGCGCTCAGAGGTGCTGCAGGAAGTGGAGGAGGTAGGAGGGACTGGGTGATGGAGGGAGAGCCTTAAATGCTTTGCCAAGAATTCTGAAGGCCATGGAGGAGGAGTGAAGAGTTTTGAGGAGAACCCTACCGGTCAGATGTAAAAAGTTCACCTGAACTAAAGAGGAGGCACTGCCTGTGAGCAGCTGCAGCAGGGGACAGACAAGAGATTATTGTGATAGTACACACAAGGGCAGAGGAGGGCATTTAAGAAGTGGGTTAGAAGGCAGGAAGGGCCCTAACCGGTTTGGCTCAGTGGATAGAGTGTCGGCCTGCGGACTCAAGGGTCCCAGGTTCGACTCCGGTCAAGGGCATGTACCTTGGTTGCGGGCACATCCCCACTAGGCAGTGTGCAAGAGGCAGCTGATCGATGTTTCTCTCTCATCGATGTTTCTAACTCTCTATCCCTCTCCCTTCCTCTCTGTAAAAAATCAATAAAATATAATTTTAAAAAAATGTTTAGAAGCCGGGAAGGGTAGTAAGGATGCTGAGATCACATTGACGTGACTTAGTGACTGGTTGGGTATTGGTGGCGATGGCAGGTTTCTGAGCAAGGCGACCGGATGGAGACTGATGCCATTATCTTGAAGGAGAAAGCAGGTGGGAGTGGGGGGGCAGGGGAGGGAGGGGAGGCAGGAGGGCATGCCCACGCGCTGTGCACGACGTTCTGCGCACGGGTGCTGTATGGACATTCCCTTTGTGTTGCAGCCCTGGCGGGTGGTCTCCAGGTCACAGTGCCCGACAAGAAGAAGGTGGCCATGCTTTTCCAGCCCACGCTGCTCCGCTGCCACTTCTCCACGTCCTCCCGCCAGCCCGCCGTCGTGCAGTGGAAGTTCAAGTCCTACTGCCAGGATCGCATGGGGGAGTCCCTGGGCATGGCCTCTCCCCGGGCCCAGTCTCTCAGCAAGAGAAACCTGGAGTGGGACCCCTACCTGGACTGCTTGGACAGCAGGAGGACCGTTCGAGTGGTCGCTTCAAAACAGGGCTCGACCGTCACCCTGGGCGACTTCTACAGGGGCAGAGAAGTCACCATCGTCCACGGTAATCAAGCCTCTGCTTTGGATTAGGATGGGAGGGACCTTAGTTCCAGTCTCCCATGACCCAGGGATGCTGGCCTCTCAGCCTCTCAGCCCCCCAAGACTGATTTTCTGGGACAGGGGAGCAGCAAGAACCCCACTGACTTGCTTTAATGGGCTCGCGGGGGGAGCATGTGACAGCCAGAGCAGACCGAGCTGAGCTTGGGGAGGTCCTTCCTGCCCTGCCCTCCAGTTGGAGGGCCTTGCTGTCAGAACCGAGATTAAATAGGTTCTAGCAAAAGAACTGCCTCAGTCAGACACCTTGATGTCAGTCTGCAGGGCCTTTCCTGACTCAGAAAGCAGACTCCTCCCTGGGGGAAGGATGCACGCCTGCGGGGTCCTGAGCCAGGTGGCTGCCATGCCCACGCCCCACGTGGTGTTCTCTCTCTTTTACCCTTGCTCCTGCTCCCTACAGCTTTGGACAAGAAAGGGGCCTAAGAGTCTGATTTGATATATTGGGTTATTTGCATTTTGAAGAACTGATGTGAAGCCAGCTCCTTTGCAGTAGTCCAGGTAATTCTAGAATGTACCTGGCTCTCGGGTCCTCTGCGCCCGCTTGGTTGCTTGGTCTTCTGTTCCTGGCCCCGACCTGGAACAAGACTGATTCTGCCGGGGCTCCCGGTCTCTGGCCTCAGGAACGCTGGGTTTTTATTTTGCATGTTTGTTTAGATAAGTCAAACACCTTGTCGGCCACCATCCAGGTAGACTGGACACTGCGGACACGCCCCAAGGGCCCCCTCTGCCCCACGTTGTTTATTGCTCTTCTCGGAGGCCAGGTGTAGGATTGGGTTCTTCTTCCTGTGATGACAGATGCAGACCTTCAAATTGGAAAACTCATGTGGGGAGACAGTGGACTCTATTACTGTATCATCACCACCCCCGATGACCTGGAGGGCAAAAACGAGGACTCGGTGGAGCTGCTGGTGTTGGGTGAGTGGAGACGCGAGCATCTTAGCTGCTGGCCAGTTCCTCCCCTCGGTCCTTGCCCCTGCACACGGCCCTTATCCTCTACACCCTGACAAAGCGCTTCGGGTGTCCGGCATTTCTCCCATCTCCTTTCTTGGTGGCTATGGCCGGCTACTTAGCAATGTCCTGAATGTTTCTTTTGCTCTGTTAGGTTTTTGTTTTTTTCCTTTTCCTTCCTTTCATTTGCATCATTAACCCAGCTTTCTCTTGCTCCAAGCTTTACTTATCTTTATATGCTAACCGTGAAGGAACCGCCTGAGGCCCCTGAAGAGGGTAGAGACCCAGGAGAGCTGGGAAATCACTGGTGAGTCAGGACCTCTGAGAATCAGGAATCCTTCCCATTCATTAGCTCCACTTAGGACAATTACGGGAGAGATGGCTGAGAACCGGAGAGTTTCATGCTGAATGGTGCCATTGCAAAGAGCTTCTGGGGAATGTGGCAGAGTTTAATTGGAAGGCCAATTTCTTGAGACCTAGAAGTGTCTGAGTTCTTCTCAAAGCAAATATATATCTAATCCTTATTAATAGCAATTTCTCCATAAATGCCAACTCATTACTTTGGGTTACTGCTCCTCTTTCGTGGACTGGAGGGATGTCAGTGGGGTGACCTCCTATGAACTTAAAATGGAGCACGTATTTCATGCTCTGTAAGTGTTGGTTGAACAAGGAAATTGGAATAAAACATAGGAATGAAAAGGAGAAACTACATGAATTGTAGGGAAAAAGGTAAACACTCGATGCCAGTTTTTAAAAGAAATTATGTTTTTTGTAGCTTTCAAGAAACCATGTGATAATAATTTGGGGGAATATTTAAGGTTTAAAGGCAAATGAGGTTAAAGGTTAATTTTCATCCTCCCCAGGGACAACTTGAATGGGCTACTTAGGATTTCGTTTCACTCAACCATGACTGTAATTTTGGCAAATCAATGGTTCTGCTGCCTTAACTTTGTAACTTACAGAATGGATGAAGTAATAATTATTAAAAATCAACTCTTTATTGTGAATAATCAACCCTTATTGGAGGGTTGACTTAATTCAAGTGCATATACCTTGGGCCAGTGCATCATACAGCCACACTGCTGTGGTCCGGGAAGGAATGGGAGCGGATTGGAAAAGAAATAAAGGAATGAACAGCTTCTGTGGGTTTTGTGAAAGGACCCAGGGAAACCAGATGGGGGTCGGCTGGGTTTTGGTGACTCAGAAGGAGGAAGAGATAAATGTCTACATAATCACACACCACTAGCGGCCAGGTCAGAAACAAGAAACCAGCGGCTCGGTGAGCCTGCAGTTAGCTGACTGGACGGTTATCTGGCCAGTGCCGCCTTCATGGGGAAATGGTTGCCTGTGCAGGGGAAGCGGCCAGGTAGAAACCACTCTCAGTAGTCCGGCCCCGGTTCCACGCGTGGGGAAGGAGAGAGGCGGTGCTGTGTGTTTGAAGGGGGTCAGAGAGCCTATAAATAACCTGGGCAAAGATGTGGTCCCTGGGATAAAAAGGTGGAGAAAGGAATGCTCAGATGGAAAAGGTCGCCCACGATGGGCAAAAAGATGGAGAGCAGAAATCAGTGCTACTTAAAGTGAAGCAGAAAGGAAAACAGGGTCCTAGCCTGTTTGGCTCAGTGGATAGAGTGTTGGCCTGCAGACTGAAGGGTCCAGGGTTTGATTCCCATCAAGGGCCCATGCCCGGTTGTGGGCTCAATCCCCAGTAGGGGTCGTGCAGGAGGCAGCCAATCAGTGATTCTCTCTCATCATTGATGATTCTGTCTTTCTTTCTCTCCCTTCCTCTCTGAAATCAATAAAACACACACACACACACACACACACACACACACACACACACACACACACACACACACTGGGGAGGCCACAACCCAGCCCTTCACAGCAGAGGTGGCATGTCTCGCAATTCCACTGTGTTCCACGGGAATTAGAAACATGCAGAGCCCAATACATTTGCCATGTAAACTTTTTAGGGCAACTCTAGATGTGTAGTTATCTAGAGGGGTTACTTTGACATCTACAGGAATATTCTGGGTGCCGTAAAGGACTGTATTTACTTTCCAAATGCAAAATTCTTAGTATTCGTGTCTTGACTCCCTTTATAATAGAGTTTTTCAAAATACTATCAGTTTCTAGAAGCCCGGTTATTTGGTGCTGTACCCTGCAGGCCCATCTGTTAGGTGCTCTTTTCAGGTGAGACCAGGAGAGCATCCTGATTTGTGAGGTCGGCCTCGAGGAGCTGAAGGCCTCAGTGGCAAGGTGACAGGTCCACAATCTGCTTATTTCAGTCCCCTGAGCCACCGGCTCGGGCACTGAACTTGCCATGAGGAGGGGTTGGAGGACCTGGTCCAGGGGAAGAGGATGTGGAACAGGAGCCTGGGACGTGTCTCCGGAGGGACTGGAAGCTTGCTGTGTGGCCGGATAAAATGAGAGCCAGGAGTGGAGGTCACAGGCTGGGGAGTGCGTTTCCGTGCAGAGCAGGAGCTGCTGACAGCTGGAGACATGGGAAGACGGACAGTGTTCTCCGGAGCAGTGACTCCCATGTTCTTAAGGGGTTGGAAACTTTCTTATGAGTTACGTCAAGCGTTTACGCTTAGGAAACGGTGCTTAACTAAATTACTTCTGAGCTTTATTTCAATTCTAAAATTCTAAAATCTCATATTAAAATGTAGATGAACGTGAGTGATGCGACTATCTTGAGAAAATGACCTCCTGGAAATTCGTGGCAGAGATGAAAGGGTTACAGGTTGGTTATAAGGACACGCAGGGTGATGCTCGTTCACAAAGAAGCCAGGGGGAATGAAGGGTGGCCTTCTGCAGATAGGCCAGGGCTAACAGGGGTGGTCCCACCAGAATGACTCTTGATGGTGATTGAAGGAGCTGAAATGTTAGCTCTTCTTGGAGTTGATCACAAAAGTTAGCAGAAAACTGGTTGGAATTTCAGAGGACCAATCAGTAAAGACGGGCGAATTAGAGCAAAGATCAGAAGAATTTAGTTTTCTGTTTATACTCACAAAGGTGAACATGGAGAAGTGGCTGGAGCAAGATTGTGAAGTGTCTTATACGTAGGACTGAGAAGTTTGAACATCATCTTGAAGAACATGGGGAGCCGGTGAAGAAACTTTATCAGCAGAATGAAATGATCTCAGGGTGGGAATATTGATTAGCAGCAGGGTAGACAATGCACTGGGGACGATGTGCTGGGAGAGGGGTCAGTCAGGGGGCTGCTGGAGAGCACAGAGGGGTGGATTGACAAAAGATAGCGTAGAAACATTTCTGAGGTCACTGGACTCCTAGTGCTGGGTAGCCAACTGTTCCACCAACTCAGAGAGAGGACACAGGGTGGAGAGCAGGTTGGGGGGCAGGAGAATGAGTTTGGTTCTCAATGTGTTGAATATGAGAGGCCTGTGGGGCACCCAGGCGGTGTCCCAATTAGAAATATAGGCTGGAACTAAGTGGAGACGCGAGGATGAGAGACAATAGATTAGAGAACCATGAGTGATAGTCAGAACCATGAAAGAATAGATGAGTCAGCCAGGAAGATTATATAAAGTGAAGAGGGCCAAGGACGGAACCCATCAGGCATATGTCCTACTTTCACTTCAGGAGAGTGGTAGCATGGCCACTGCCCATGGGCGTGTCTTGATTTCCCCACAATGCAGGGAGCTCTCCAACAGCGTGGGCCGCGGGTCTGCAGAGGCACGGACCACTCTCATCTGTGTCTGCATCTGCGTTGCCTGACAGAGGGTCTGCAGTAAGGAAGCTTGAGGGCATGTTTTTTTCCTCAAATAATAAATGGGCAGAATCTGTAATTAATACTTACTTTGTTCCTCTTAAATGTTAGTCAGCGCTGAGCATTTATTTGTTGACTGATAGAGTGTCAATACAATAAACATCTACAGTCTCCAGAGAGAACATGCTTTAATCTCCTTAGTCCTAATTCTCCAGCTGGGTATTTACATTATTACTCGTGGTCGATCCATCGGGGACTGTGGTGAAAAGCAACAGAATTACATGCTGGGGAGCAGAAAGGAATTCATTGGAAGGAAATTGCAAGGAAGACAGGAAAGTCAGTCTCTGAAAAGGATAGTAGTATATTAGGGTAACGCTTGTTAACTTCTGTAAAAGCAATGCCCAAATCTCAATGACTTACCACCATGGAAGTTGGTTACTTCATCTGGTCATAGATGAGGGTAGGAGGCTCACCCAATCACTCCCTTCCAGGTGGTGGGATAAGGGGTCTGGCTGCTCCATTGTTCAACTCTGCTGCATGGGAGACCTTTGGTCCCAGCCGCACAGAAAGAATGAGGCAGGTCGGATGGGACTTTTTAGAGACCAGGTCTGGGTCACTTCTGTTTTGTATGTGCCTAGGAAGAGAGTTAGACTGTGTAGATGAACTGCCTAATCCCTGCCCTGCCAGAGATGCCCTGGGGTCTGTGTAGCAAGAATTGGTAAGCAATGTGTTTAGGGTTCCCTAGCCAGAAAAAATCAGTTCAACTGTTATATTTTCTGCTCTTGCATTTTCCCACCCAAGAATCAGTCTCAGGAGAGAGTCCCGTTGGCTCAGTTTGGACAGGTGTCCACGGCTTAGCCTTGGGTGATCAGGGGCTCCTGGGTGGCTAGTCTCTCAAGATATGAAAGAGAATTGATTTCCCAAGTAAACTTTGGAGCATATGACAAAAAAGGAAGACAGGACATGAGATGCCCCCAAAGCAATATGTGTCCACCAAAGTGATGCCATCACTGCATCTATTATTACTGTTAACGTACACAGGTAATAATGTGTAGTTCATAAAACTCTCCTATGATAACCTGGTCGGGTAGGAGAGCAGGCATTATTGTCCTCATTGCCCAAGTGAAGAACTTCATGCTCATTATCCTGGTGCACAGACACCCAAGGGCGTTGGTTCCTAGCCCCACCTCTTCCCACACGGGCCCGACCTGTCCATCTTAAGCGGCTGTAAAACGTGGCTGCTGCTTGAGGCCCAGGAAACGATTTTCACTTGTCCCAGGTTGGCTTTAGAGTTTCATTTTATTTCTTAGTAAAACTGCCCTTAACCACTCACTGACCAAGGCCCTCACTTCAAAGGCATAGCTGTTCTTGTCTAGGCGGCCCCTCCCCACTGCGCCTGGGTCTCCTTTCCCCAAACATCCGAAGCATCTACAAATCTCCACGGATGCTCCTTCCGGAGGGTTCAGAAATGTCCAAAGACAAGTAAGTGACTCGGGAAATGGGAGGACCTCCGCGGACTCGCTGTAAACACAACTGAGCCTCTTGCGTATCTCTCTGATGCTTGAGAAGGCAAAGCTGTTCTGGAGTCGGATGTGCTCATGGTGTTTGGGTGCCTCGAGTTGACACTGGCTGGTACCTTAGAAATGGTTAGACGGACGTTTGGGGTTGTGGGGCCGGACCTGCCCAGTCCCGAAAGGTGGGAGTGTCCGGAAGTCCGCCACCCGGATTAGACCTGGGTGTAGGGTCGCTGGCAAGGACAGGCCGTCTGGGACCTGGAGCCTGGCCACTGCTGGGGCAGGAACAAAGCCCCGAGCAGCCCCGGCTGGCAGGAAAGGACTCCGCTGGTCAGGAAGGTGCCAGCGGGGAGGCTGTTATTTAAAAATCTAAAAGCAGTTCGCTTTGCTCTGCCCGCTTCTGTGCACAATGTGAGGGCCTGGCCTCTTCCTTCTGAGGCCCCATGTGGCCGCTTGTTTGTTAAGGGCCTTCAAGCAGAAAAAGGAGGGGAAGGGCCGGGCAGAAATAGGGCGGGATGCGTATTCCTGCCTGTGGCCGAGAACAGACCAGGAGGCCATGGACCAGGGCGTGTTTAGATGGAAGCTAGAGAAGCCTTTCCCATGGGAAATGGCAGTTTTTGGAAACTGTGGTGAGTGAGAGGGAGCATAGGCGCTGCCCCTATGGTGAGGGGAGGCAGGCCCTCGCCCAGGGTCTGAGTGATCACCACCAAGAAGGGGCTCAGAGCCCTTCCTCTGCCTGTGGCTCCATCTCCCAGTCCACAGTTTGCAGAGTTAATTCTCCATGCAGGCCTGTGACGCCTCAGATGCTGCTGTCTTGTTCTGTGGTAATACTGTTTGTTGGAGGGGGGAAAAATGCAGGTTTCTTGAAAAATTTTCAAACACAGTAGGAAAGTACAAAAGGAGAAAATATCTCCTGAACTTTGGCCACGCAGAGCTGACAGGCTGCTCTCCAGAACTCCAGCTGCACGGGCAGCCCTAGTCTAGGACCGCGTCCAACGGTGTTCCCCGCGTCAGGCCTGGCCGTGCCAGAGAGCCGCCTCCTGCCAGTGTGGGGGGTCAGAGGGCCTCCTCTTGCCAGTGTGGGGGGTCAGAAGGCCTCCTCTTGCCAGTGTGGGGGGTCAGAGGGCCTCCTCCTGCCAGTGTGGGGGGTCAGAGGGCCTCCTCTTGCCAGCCAGTGTGGGGGGTCAGAGGGCCTCCTCTTGCCAGTGTGGGGGGTCAGAAGGCCTCCTCTTGCCAGTGTGGGGGGTCAGAGGGCCTCCTCCTGCCAGTGTGGGGGGTCAGAGGGCCCCCTCCTGCCAGTGTGGGGGGTCAGAGGGCCTCCTCTTGCCAGTGTGGGGGGTCAGAGGGCCTCCTCTTGCCAGTGTGGGGGGTCAGAGGGCCTCCTCTTGCCAGTGTGGGGGGGGTCAGAGGCCTCCTCTTGCCAGTGTGGGGGGTCAGAGGGCCTCCTCTTGCCAGTGTGGGGGGTCAGAGGGCCTCCTCCTGCCAGTGTGGGGGGTCAGAGGGCCTCCTCCTGCCAGTGTGGGGGGTCAGAGGGCCTCCTCCTGCCAGTGTGGGGGGTCAGAGGGCCTCCTCCTGCCAGTGTGGGGGGTCAGAGGGCCTCCTCCTGCCAATGTGGGGGGTCAGAGGGCCTCCTCCTGCCAATGTGTGGGGGTCAGAGGGCCTCCTTCTGCCAGAGGGCCTCCTCTTGCCAGTGTGGGGGGTCAGAGGGCCTCCTCCTGCCAATGTGGGGGGTCAGAGGGCCTCCTCCTGCCAATGTGGGGGGTCAGAGGGCCTCCTCCTGCCAATGTGGGGGGTCAGAGGGCCTCCTCCTGCTGCCAGTGTGGGGGGTCAGAGGGCCTCCTCCTGCCAGTGTGGGGGGTCAGAGGGCCTCCTCCTGCCAATGTGGGGGGATCAGAGGGCCTCTCCTCCTGCCAGTGTGGGGGGTCAGAGGGCCTCCTCCTGCCAGTGTGGGGGATCAGAGGGCCTCCTCCTGCCAATGTGGGGGATCAGAGGGCCTCCTCCTGCAATGTTGGGGGTCAGAGGGCCTCCTTCTGCCAATGTGGGGGGTCAGAGGGCCTCCTCTTGCCAGTGTGGGGGGTCAGAGGGCCTCCTCTTGCCAGTGTGGGGGGTCAGAGGGCCTCCTCCTGCCAATGTGGGGGGTCACAGGGCCTCCTCCTGCCAGTGTGGGGGATCAGAGGGCCTCCTCCTGCAATGTGGGGGGTCACAGGGCCTCCTCTTGCCAGTGTGGACCGGGTCAGAGAGCCTCCTCCTGCCAGGGTAGTGGTCAGAGGGCCTCCTCCTGCCAGGGTGGGGGTCAGAGGGCCTCCTCCTGCCAGTGTGGGGGGTCAGAGGGCCTCCTCCTGCCAGTGTGGGGGTCAGAGGGCCTCCTCCTGCCAGTGTGGACCGGGTCAGAGAGCCTCCTCCTGCCAGTGTGGACCGGGTCAGAGAGCCTCCTCCTGCCAGTGTGGGGGGTCAGAGGGCCTCCTCCTGCCAATGTGGGGGGTCAGAGGGCCTCTCCTCCTGCCAGTGTGGGGGGTCAGAGGGCCTCCTCCTGCCAGTGTTGGGGATCAGAGGGCCTCCTCCTGCCAATGTGGGGGATCAGAGGGCCTCCTCCTGCAATGTGGGGGGTCAGAGGGCCTCCTTCTGCCAGTGTGGGGGGTCAGAGGGCCTCCTCTGCCAGTGTGGGGGGTCAGAGGGCCTCCTCTTGCCAGTGTGGGGGGTCAGAGGGCCTCCTCCTGCCAATGTGGGGGGTCACAGGGCCTCCTCCTGCCAGTGTGGGGGATCAGAGGGCCTCCTCCTGCAATGTGGGGGGTCACAGGGCCTCCTCTTGCCAGTGTGGACCGGGTCAGAGAGCCTCCTCCTGCCAGGGTAGTGGTCAGAGGGCCTCCTCCTGCCAGGGTGGGGGTCAGAGGGCCTCCTCCTGCCAGTGTGGTGGTCAGAGGGCCTCCTCCTGCCAGTGTGAACCAGGTCAGAGAGCCTCCTCCTGCCAGGGTGGTCAGAGTCAGTCAGAGAGCCTCCTCCTGCCAGTGTGGACCGGGTCAGAGAGCCTCCTCCTGCCAGTGTGGACCGGGTCAGAGAGCCTCCTCCTACCAGTGTGGGGGGTCAGAGGGCCTCCTCCTGCCAATGTGGGGGGTCAGAGGGCCTCCTCCTGCCAATGTCGGGGGTCAGAGAGCCGCTCCTCCGTGCCAGCTGCTCCCGCACGGGCTCCCTCCAGCAGGTTCGGCTTCCCGGACTTGAACCCCTCCTACCTCGGGTGGAGTATAAAGTACTTTTCTCCATAGTTTCAGCAAAGGCCCTGTTGCTGGGGATGGGCCACCGTTTCCAAAAGAAGAAGAGAACGCCAGGCAGGCAAAAGCAAACACTGCCAACTGCCAAATGCCCGCATGTTGTGGCTTCATCGGCTTCTGCGTCTTCCCTGGCCAAACGCAGTGCTACTCCAGGGGCAGGTTTGCCCGGGCAGGTCCTGGTGAGGAGATGCTAAGTTGGGGTTCACTCTGCTCCTGCTTCCTTCCCCCTCCCCCTGTCCTTTCCCAGGCAAAAGGCATATACCACCTAGGAACAGGTGTGTGTGAACTTTTATACATATATATTTTTAATCCTCACCTGAGGATATGTTTATTGGTTTGAGAGAGAGAGGAAGGGGGGGTGGGGAGGAGAGAGAGAGAGAGAAGAGAGAAAGAGAGAGAGAGAGAGAGAGAGAGAGAGAGAGAGAGAGAGAGAGAGAGAGAGAAACATGGATTGCTTGCCTCTCATCTATGCCCTCACCCAGGGCTCAAACCCTCTACCTAGGTGTGTGCCTGACTAGGACGCCATCCTGCAACCATGTTTTAGGGATTAAAAATTTGTGTGTTTGTTAGTGACCATTAACACACACTATTATATTAGTTTCAAGTGTACAGCATAGTGATTAGACATTTATATTCCTTATGAGGTGATCACCCCGTCAGTCTGGTACTCGTCTGGCTCCATACGTTGTTATTAAGTTATTACAACAGTACTGGCTGTATTTGCTTGAGGGTTTTATGGGAGCGTCTCTCAGGCTGTGCAGAGATCCCTGCACTCACCCAGGGTCTGCGCCTACACTTGAGCCCTCCCCGCCCCCCAGGACATTCCTCTGGCTCTTTAGAAAGGCTACTTGTTGCCAAGGCTCCCCTCCCCACCTTCGGCCTCTTTGCCAGCCCAGCGGCTCCTAACTGAGGAGATTTGCCAATTAAAAGGGCTGCAGCTCCCAAGTTCCCATGGCAACAGCCTCCTTGGAGGTCTTTTTGGCCTGCTCAAACTTTGATCTCTGAGAGTGGCTGCTCTGGCTTCTCTGGAAGGTTTACAAACAGAAAGTGGGAAAACGAATTGGAGGGGAAGAAAGAAAAAGCTCCTCCTGCAGAAGGGAGACAGCGTTAATTACAGCCACACTCTGGGTGTAAATCTGGGGGTGATGCCTGTGGAACACCCTCGGATTTGGGCTGAGCCCACGTTTTCATTTGTCGAATCAACTGTCCTTCAGACGGTGGCCCCACACGAAAGACCGAAAGCGGAGTTGATTCTGGAGGCGGGTGGAAGCGCCCTTTCTGTCCTCAGTAGACACTGGAGCCTTCCGATTTCTAGAGGAGCTGAGACAACTGTTCTGGCTCCCCGACGGGAGAGGGAGAAGACTAAAGAGGAGTGACCTTCAGCCTCAGCCCTTGCCCTTTCTCCCAGCCCGCTGCCCCATGCTGGCCTTCCGCCCTGAGCTCACTAGGTGCCTCTGTTGGTCTTGGTTTTGAGATGAACCAGGAAAGTGGGTTGAAGGGATGGAGGAGAAGGAAGAGCTGGGAAAGTTAGCCAGGTGCCAATCAACCAAAACCTGATTCTGGCTCATGATTGTCAACAACAAGCCTCCCCCGCAGTCGGAGTGCAGTGGGGGCCGTGGAGCCTCCAAGACCCCCGCCAGGCCTCTCTCTTTCCAGGAGGTGGGGGTTGGTGGGGGTGGAGGAGGGTGGTCTCAGACTCTCCTGCATCCTTGCCCCCTTGCTCTTGGGAAGGTACCATGGAGTGCAGTCAGTTTTGCTTCAGATGTGATTTTTATCAAAATTATTATTTAAATGTAATCAGTATTTTTGCATACTAAGTGCCTAGCACAGTGAAGACTCAAAATGACAATCTATGACACAGTCTTGTCCCTATAAAAAATCACTGTCTTTTGGTAAAGATAAAAATTATGTATTTGAAGCAATTAGAGAACAAGAAAAGATTAGAACTGTATTTGATATGAAATATCCAGGCTACTGATGCTCAGGAGGGGCTGCTTTGCCCCAGGAGACAGTGGGCAATGTCTGGAAACGCTGTTGGTTGGCACACGCGTGGGGTGCTAGAGTCTAAGGAGGCTGTTCCAATCCTGCATGCACAGGACAGACAGCCTCCCACACCCTGCATGTGAGGGACAGACAGCCTCCTACACCCTGCATGTGCGGGACAGGGTGTGCAGGACAGACAGGCTCCTACACGCAGCATGCATAGGACAGACAGGCTCCTACACCCTGCATGCACAGGACAGACAGCCTCCTACACCCTGCATGCACGGGACAGACAGCCTCCTACACCCTGCATGCATAGGACAGACAGGCTCCTACACCCAGCATGCACAGGACAAACTGAGAATGTCTAGGCAAAATGACAACAGGGTCACACCCAGCAAAGAAGATCTGGCCCTAAGTGTCAATAGCCAGGTTGCAAAATCCTGATCTGACCATAGGTCAATCTGGGGACTGGAGAAGGTCACTGCCAAGAGCATGGCTGTGGGGTCATAGTCCCTGGACTCGATGTACCAGTGGAGCTTGGACAGGCCAGTGTTGCTGCGCCTGATGTCCTTATCTGTAAAAGCAGAGGAGGAGGAATAAAATTTCCTGGAAAAACTGTTGTGAGGCACATGATCAGGACCAGTAGTATGAGTTCCCTTCCACCCTGCCATTCCCGCATCTCTTTGCCAGCCTGTCACCCCTGGTCTAAGGGACTCTGCAGGGAATTCTTCGTTGTGGGACTCCTGCTAGAGGGCCGACTTTACTCTAGCCCGTTCCACAGACAGACTTTGAGCCACTGTGAATTGGCAATCCTATTTCTAACAGCCACGTTTTCGCGGTGACATCTGTGCGGTGCCCTGCGGAGGTGACCTCTGCAGTCCTGTGGGAACCTCCTGCCAGGGGGCTTTAGGACATTCCGTCCCAGTGTGCTGTCTTTTGGTTGCTCTGTTTTGGTTGCCCCCAATTCGCAGTGGATGGCCCTTAGGTAATTACAGGGTGTTGACCACCTATATAAGGATTAGGTGCCACAGGGCCCTCGGTGAAGTCTGGAAGGCTTTGGGGAGCACCTAGGGCTTTGATGAGAATATGCGAGGTCCTGGAAAGTCTAGATAGGGTGACTTTATAATTTATGGTCCAAACTAAGAGACTCCCAGAGTGAGAAGGAGAGCCTGCTAAGCTATGTCAGGACAACAGGCAGAAACTGAGAATGTCTAGGCAAAGTGGCAAGAGGGTCACACCATCTTTAGAGATGACCCCCCTGAAGGTCCTCCTCTCAACTGACAGGAAGTGAAGTTCCAGAGGAGCTGGGGGCAACCTGGTGTCAGCTCAGCTGCACCTGGGAGCCCTGGCTGCAGCTGGCGTTTCATTCATGAGGACCTACTATGTGCACATCTCCAAGCAGAGGGCCCATACAATAGATGGTGGTTTGCATAGTATCTTCTAACTGAAAAATTGTCGCTAAGATTTCCTCAGGGTAAGGGAGTTCCATTTAGGCTCTTCCAGTCCGGGGTTAAGAGAACAAAGCAGGTCTTGGAGGCTGGGGTTGGTCCCGCCCCAGCCCCAGCCCTAGCCCCAGCCCCAGCCCCAGTCCCAGCCCCAGCCCCAGCCCCAGGCCTTGCTGCAGTGTGCTCCCTGCACCCCCTCCCCCCCCCACACACACACACACTCCCACCCTCTTCCACAGCCTCCTCCCAGCTCACTTGTTGCTCTTGGAGGTGGGAGGAAACTGGCCTTCAATTAGTGCGCATTCTTCCAGCCCTGGTTGCCCGTTGCTGTGGTGACGGGGGTGGGGGTTTGGGGGGGCGGGGGGCGGGGAGCAGCTGGGTCCGCAGCCAGCCTCATTGTAGTCGGTGGAAAGGCCTCAGGACTGTGCCTGTGCGCGGGAGAGGGGGTGTCACCGGAGAATCGGCTCAGCCCTGCACAGAAAGAATGGCAGCCCCTGGAAGCCGGTCAGAAGACAGTCATCCCATTTTTCTCCAAAGCCAGCTGCCGCTATTCAAGTGCGCAGGGTTGCGTTCACACGGAGAGGGGCTGACCTGGGAGAGGGCAGGAACTCTGACATCCCAGGGCTGCGGGGGCGTGCCCCCTGCGTGCCCCAGACTCCCGGCTGTTTCGGTTAAGGAGAGGAGCTGTTCTTGGTATCTTTGTAGCTAAGGGGCCTGGGCCAGCCTGATGCAAGGAGCCCAGCAGCTCAGGAAATCCCCTGGAATCACACCAAGAAACTCAGTATCTTCTGTCCATGAACCCCCCTCCCTCCTCACACATTCTGGAGGCAATTGTGGCCATCCTCTGCCTTTCATCTCAGGCCAACTGGAGCACCTTACATGACTGATCACATTTTACACCTGTGCACTCTCTGGGGCCCGGGCTTGGCTCACTAGCACTTTTGCAAGACCGAGTACTTTGCAGTTGGTGTTGATTGGGTCCAAGCCCCTCTGCCAGGGACTAAACCTCCTGGGACGCCGGGTATTCGATGGAGAAGACATGAGAAGTTGTAGATATGTAAGAGAGTCGTTATTGTAGCCCACGTAGCCATTGCTAACAAGGAGCCACTAGACAAAACAATTCTTCGAAGTAAAGTCCCATACCGTAGCCGCACACCAGCTAAGCAACAATGCATCTTTCCCACACAGCAGCAGCAGCCTCTGTGCCTACAGCAGCAGCCTGGTGGGCAGTAACATACTTTAATACCAACTCAGACAAAAGAGGCTTCTTTCCAAAATACTGACCTCACTATGTTGGGTTATAGACGGGCACGTTTGCCCAGTGTACATAGTCAGACTATTGTGGCCTTACTGTGCACCTGCGTATAGTATCTTAGCCTTGAACATTCTGATTAAGAGTCCCACGCTCAGAGTGGCCTTGCACATCCAGCATACTCTGACCAGGTCCCCGTGGTGTTATTGTTTATTCGTTTGTAGCAGCATGGTGAATGCCCTTTCATTAGATCATAGGGTCACGACTACTCAGTAATCATTTTCTGGCTGCAACTTTAAAAGGTGCTGAAAATTTTAACCACCTCTAACATTTCTTACATCCAAAAATTACACTTTAATTATTTAAATAGGGCAATGATGCCACAAACACATTTGAGGGTCCCTCACTGCAAATACCAGGAGATGAGGAAGCAGTTGAATTTAAGGACAAGCAAATCTGGAGAGGGAGTGAGGTATTGGCAAAAAATAAATAAATCTATACATATAAAGAGGTAATATGCTAATTTGTCTGTACGGTGGGTGTCCCAGTTACGACCAGTCTGTGGGCAGGGACGGGGGAGGGGAGTTCTGCCCCAGCGCTAACGTCACGCTGCCTGCGTGTGTCCTCGCCCAGTGCTGAGGTGAAGCTTCCTGCCTGCATCCCCGGCTACAGACGTGACACTGCCTGCATGCATCCCCGTTCAGCACTGATGTGACGCTGTGGGGTGGGTGGGTGGGGACTGGGCTTGACAGGACACCTCAGGCCACACCCCCTGCTCCAGCGCCAAGCTGGGAGACCTCAGGCCTTGCCCCCGACCCCAGCACCAGGCCTGGAGACCTCAGGCCACATCCCCCGCCCGGAAAGGCTTAACAGGGGACCTTAGGCCACGCCCCCCACCCCAGCGCCAGGCCGGGGGACCTGAGGCTGCGCCCCTCCACCTGAAGGGGCTTGATGGGGGTGGGGCCGGCCAGGTCTGGGTCTCACCCAATGGGGGTGGGGCCAGCCGGGTCTGGGTCTCCTGCGTTTTCGAAGAGGGTGTGGGTGGTGGGCGGGGAACTCTGACAGGAGGGATATTATGTATATATTTTGCTAATTTTCTTTAATCTCTGATACTTCTATTTTAGAGAAAGGACAAATAGCAATATTAAAATATTTATTCTAATTAATTCCCTTTTAATGTGCACGAATTTCGTGCACTGGGCCACTAGTAAAAAATAAATACCGGTATGGGACAAGTAGATCTAGGTTCTACTCTTGGTTTGATCGTTAGTCAGCTGTGTGACTTTAGTAAAATTTGTAACCTCTCTGAGCCTCAGGTTCCTAAAAACATGGGTGGGTGACAGATTAGATGACCTCCAAGATCTTTTCTAGTTATCAAATCTGACTTCTGTGTGAATAGAAGTCAGTGATTTGGACCAACCTTACAATCACTGCCAAAAAGCCCAAAGCATTTATGAGAAGTTAATTGCAGATGATCTAATACTAGTCATTATTAGTATTGGAGAGACTCCAATGTCAGAATTATTCAATATAGTTTAAAGTGAACTAAAATGTAAAGGACACAAAAAGAAAGCGTTCACGTATGAAAGGCTTGCATACGTGGTCTATAAATATGTATAAAGAGAGGGAGGCCAGCTCCAAATTTGTGATGGGTAACCATAAACTCACTGAATGCATGGTTGCCGGGGGGATATGGAATAAAAGCAGGGATGTGTGTGCCCTTGGGAAATTTCCTATCTATTTGGGATTCCAAATAGCCATAGAAACAAGTTTACACTTCAAAGAGCCAGAGAAAGGCATCTTCTCCTCAAAGACTTGAAAAGAAACATTTGAGAGGGTTAGGAGCTGAGAGAACAGGGTGGGTACTTGTGCATTCCTGAGAACTGACCCAGGGGTCTGAGGAAGGCCTGGCCGTGGGAGGAAGCCCACCTGTGCGTGAGGCAGAGGAAGGAGAGGGAACCTCGAGGACGGGGAAGCAAGCACCAGCGGGTCCTTTGTGTAGTGTACTGGCGAAGCCCAGGAGGACTCCACGTGAATCAGCTCAGTGCAGTGAATGGAAATGGCCGCGCTGTCAGCAGCGGCAGCCTCGCCAGGACAAAGGAAACGCGGTTAACCTTTGCACTCTAAGGGCTTGGATTTAAGTTTCAAGAGTAGAGACAAAAACATTCTTTTTGGCTAAGTTCGTAAGCACATTGTATCTCTGTAATGACTGCCTTAAAAATACCCAGCCTGGTGGTTTACAACTTGTGGGGTGCGAGGTGGGGCAGTCCTTCAGTCCCCTTGATGGTAAGATGACCTTTTGGGATGTTTTGGTGCATCCTCAAGGGATGCTCCTTCCATTGAGCCCCCCGAGTCTAGGGTGCTCCCCCTTCTCCAGCACATGGACAAGGGTTCAGTGAACGAAGGCTCCCTTCCTGTGCTGATGAAGAGCCAGTGTCCATCTGAGATGGACAAGGGCACCCTTGTGAGAGCCAATCAGAAGCCAGCATACCCCACAGAGGGGATTTGCTACTGGAAACACTTCACGGTCCAGAGGGTGAGGTGCCTCCTCTTGCGGGGCTGCTGGGGACATCGGCACAGAACGCAGGCCCTGCCTGGAGGGTTTCATCCTCAGTGCAGTACTCCTTGCAGCCGGGAGACCAGCTCTAAGGCAGGGTGCCTCGGGGTCCTCTGAACCTGGTGCACCCACCTTCTCAGTGCAGCTTCCTTACAGGCTGTCGGAATCCACATTGGAGGTGGGAGGCTGTGTGGGGTGAGGACTCACACAGACAAGGACAGTGAAGAGTGAGGAGCTGTTACCTTAGGAGAGAAGGGAAGGAAGTCCATGGAAGGGCCTGGCTTACCGTGAAAGGAGCACTCGAGTCTTGGGGAAATGTCACAGGACAGGGTTTGTTGGGACTATAATGCCATGGCTCTGGGGAAGGCCTCAGGACCAGGTGGAACCCAATGTTAAAATGCGAGGAAGGCTGATGAACCACTGCATGGGCAGGAGGAAGGTGCCTGACCGCAGTTCAGTCCTGTGACACTGAAGCAGGTCCCAACACCGAGTTCTTACACGCACGCCACTAGACAAGCTGCAGGCGAGACCGTGAGCTGCGAGAGTGCAGGAATCTCGTCTAGTTCCGCTCTGCGTCTCCACCTGGCACCATATACATTTCTTGATGTATGAATGAGTGAATGAATGAATGGGAGACACTCAGAAGTAATGTGTCCGAGGAATAGTACAAAGTGCTCAGGGGTAACTTCAAGGTGTCTGTGGCAAACAATGGCGGCCGTGGGGATTGTGCAGGGACGATACGTGAGTTTTATCCACTGTGCACACTGCTGCCATGATCATTCAACCCCAGGTATGCGAGGATTTGGGGCTGCGACATGCGTGATGCTTTGGTGTGAAACTGGTGCTCGTGTGTGCTGGAGCTAATGATTCGTGTGCCTGAGTTGTGGGGTTGACTCCTGTAGAAATGTCTTTAAGGTGATGGGTTCTGCCGAGTTCAGGGACACCAAGCGCCTCATGAACAGTTTTCTATAATAGCTTGAACGATATTTGAAAAGAGAAAATGGCCTTCTGTTTGCAATGTCACCTCTCCATCCTTTTCTCAGACATTCGGTGACATGTAACTGCCGCTCTTACGCCGAACCCTGGAGGACGAGCGAGGTCCCGGCTGGGACAGGCCTCTGAAAGCAGGGCATTTGCTGCAGTTGTGTGGACTCCCGGTCAGGCCTGCATTGGACATGACGGGTTAGGAAGGAAAGATAGAGCATTTCCAACTGGCAAAGGCCGTTCTCAGGAATCGCTAGGCGAGAGGATGGAAACAAAATGCTTTTCAGAAATATAGGGTCCCAGTGTAAACCCACTTTTCAAAGTGCCTTTAATCCAATAAAATAAGGCACGGTGTGCGAGCCAGTGAGCGCATGGTCTCACTGCTGCCATGATGGGTGGCACTGTCTGCTGTCCCCTGACTCCGGCTGTCCTAAGGCGAAAGCCCTGTCATGTTCCCCCCTGGACTGCGAGAGGGTACCACCCGGCCAGGGGCCACCACACCGTGCACGTGGGAAGCTGTCCCGGCCTCAGGGAGAATGAGAAGCGGGACGCCTGTCCTTCTGTCTGAGTGACAAGCTTTGTGAAGCCCTGTCCACATTTCTGACCCCACCTCTCCTTATTTCCTTTTTTTTCAATTACAAATGTTAAAAACATGTAAAAAATGGAAGGCCTTTCAGTGTTCGTCCCTGATGCCCCTCCCAGCTCCCAGAAGTAGGAAGAGCTAACAATGTGGTGTGTGATACTTGCAGGTCCGAACCCAGGCGCCTACAACCTGTGTTCCCTGACGTTCTGGGTAGGGAAGCAAGGTCAGACCTCCGTCAAGGTCACCCAAGAGCCTATGGAGAGACCCAGCTTGTGTGTTTCACGTGCCCATAAACATATCTGTGTGTACACCCTATTTTGTGTGCTTATCTGGTGCTCTTTAAAACTCTGTGCCTCAGTTGCCAGTGTTCACACATCAGGATATTTCACGTAAAAAATCTGAGGTTTGGTTAATCTTAAGAAACAGGAAGACCTGCAAACACGCAGGCACATTTTTTTCTGGGGCAACAACTGGCCAGATGTGGGGAGAAACAGCCCCCATGGACACACAACCTGCTGTTTGCCACACACACCCCCGCCCCCCGATTGGTCTGGCTGCACATAAATTTGCACTCCTGCTGGTCCCTGTAGGCAGATAGTTGCTTTTGCAACTCTGTTCACTACGTATCAGCTTTAAGAATGAAAAATGTTATAGACAGGGCGACCTACAATGAACTGTCCAAACTGGGGCACCGGGAGTGAGAAGAGGCGCTCTGAATCATTACACCAGGGCAATGGTAGCTTAAACCAAGACAGTCACAGACCAGCCAGGCCAGGTGGCCTCCTTTATAGAGCACTTTGTTGACTGAGGAAAAAACTGAGACCAGAGGAGGCCGCGATTTGCCTGCATAATCACCAGCAAACTCGGGGCGGCGCCGCCCTAGCTCCCCATCGGCTGCTGCCTCCATGGAACATGCCCTATGTGATATGTACACGCACCTCCCCCCTTGCATGCCTGGGTTTTTTACAGTTAATAGTTACCACAGAGCTAATTCCCTCTGAGAGCGCACAACTGGTAGCTTATATCAGCAGTACTTTCTATTATGAATGTAATGACTTGAGCCATCACACGTCTAGAGATGTTTAAACTCTGGTTGGCTTGAGAACCAGAGAGAAAATGCAAGGGAAGCTTCTCATTGTACTCGCTACAATCAGAGGCACATTTAGAAGTGCTAATCGTTCTCATTGTTAAAGTCTCTGATAACTGGCTTACTAAAAACACTATGTATTGGTTTCTTGATCATTGACTATTGGCTGGTAATTAATAGTAATTATGTCTTTAAGAGATGTCCCAGATCCCAAGTTCCCAAATCCTTAGCCGGCTGTCTGTTGCCTTGTTGAGTTTCCAAGAGATACTTGTACAGAGAGCGCCCCAGGTGAGACCAGCCGGTGCTCTTAGTCATGCCCTCAGACTTTGGCCCCAAGCCCCAGTCCAGCCTCCCATCCCAGAAAACTGGACTGGACCACGTGTGAGCGTAGAGGCACCGCCTAGCCGGTCATGGAGGCTTAGGCTAAAGACAGGCTGGGGACTCTCAGGAGGGTGCCCTTCCCAATACCTTGCGTGGCTCGCACGTGTCCTTCCGAGACCCTGCAGGCAGCAGACCATTCTGAGCAGGTAAGTTGCACAAATGGAGAACAGACAGAAGGAGGCTCTGCTTGCCCAAAACCAAGCCAGAGCTGGCCTACGCTACCCTCCAAGCTGCCTAGCCCTTGGAATGGGCTCTGGTCCCAGTGAGCTTTTTACATGTCGGGCCATCACCCACGCAGGTGACATGACCAGGACACTGTCTCCACACTGGCCTTGCGAGCCGAGAAGAGCCAAGAAAAGCACAGTGAGCCAAGATCCCTTCCCGCCCCGCTAACGCTGCGCCCCCCGGACAGCGTCCTCCCCGCGGCCTGGGCGCGCGCCTTTTCCTTGTCCTCTGGCAGAGCTGCTTTTCCGGGGGGCGGCTTGAGGAAGGAGAGGCCAGTGCCCAGCCGTGCCTTTCGACTCAAAATGTAAACCACACACGTGAGTGACTTTTTCTCGACTCCGCCTCTAGAAACTTGAACAGGAAGGGCTGTTTCTGAATGAACCAAGTCCGGGTACATGAAACAGACCCCCCATTGGAGGTGATGTACGGGACCTGGGAAGTGCTCACACTGGCTGTATTGGTATAAGTAAAAATAGCCATTAATTTCAGCCTTTATACTCGTTTTAAATTTTTTAATTGATTGATTTTAGAGAGGAAGAGAGAAACATTGATTTGTTGTTCTACTTATTTATGCATTCATTGGTTGCTTCTTGTATGTGGCCGGAGGATCGAACCCACATCCTTGGTATATCAGGATGGTATTCTAACCAACTGAGCTGCCCGGGCGGGGCCTCTTTTTGCTCTTTTAACGTGATTACTAGAAACCCTACAGTGACCCGCTGCTCACATTATATTTGCACTGGACAGAGCTGTTCTAGGTGCATTGTCACACACGTAAATGAAGCAGCATTCAGGTGCCAGGGCGACCCTTTGCCATCCAAGCCTGACAGGAGGCGGCTTGCGAGCTGTTTCCCAGCGCACCCCCAGCGAGACCCCCGTGCGGCCGGGCGGCTGGCCTGGGGAAGTCCCAGCAGGGCCTTTCCACCGATGGTGACAAGAGAACGTGGTGCGAGCGCTTGGCACCTCTTCCTGTAAAGGAGGCTGGTTTGTAAAAGGACTGACCTCCTTCCCCACATCTTCAGTGGCTCCCTTCTTGCAAGCTCCTTGCCAGCCAAGCCTCGAGGGGCACCTGCTCGCTCCGACACCACCCCTTACGCTTCTCTGCCACGTCACGTGGAAGGCAGGTGGGTCCACGCAACGCCAGCTGTGGGTGCCATATGGGAAAGCCATACCGTACAGAGCTTTTCCGAAGCCAGGGGAGAGGAGCGTGTAACCGATCTAGCTTATCTCTTCTTTGCCTTTGAAATGTTAATCATTGAAATATCTCCAGGCTGTAAGAATTATATACCGAGATCATTCCGAGTTAAAACTAAATATGCACTTTGTTTTTCATGGGTGTAGGGATGCGTGTGGATGTGTGGGAATGCAGGTTGACTGTCTGGACACGGACAGGGTGGACTCTCCAATAAAAGGTGTGAGAAGGACGCACACGTGAGTGGATGGTGCGTGTCTGTCTGCTGGTCAGGGCCCTTCGTGGGTGAGGCAGGCATTCCCCCCTCCTGTACGTGGTTGGAGGGGAAGTTCTGTTTCTGATGTAGGTGCAGAGGTCACTTACCTAGCTGCCAGAGGTCGATGGGGAAGGTCATTCTCTTGTCCGAGCCCCACCGCTGGATGTGCCTCGCGTACCACGAAGAACCTGGGCCAGGCCCCGTGCGGGTGGTGCCGGCCAGCCAGGCCCCAGGCTGTGTTTTCCCGTGGAGTAACCTCTTTCCTTCTTCTTCCCCTTCTACCTCTTCTAGGCAGGACAGGGCTGCTTGCTGACCTCTTGCCCAGTTTTGCTGTGGAAATTATGCCAGGTATTCAGCCATTTAACTCCTCATTTGCTTAATTTGCTGTCATTCCATCTGTCTGGCTTCTGCATTAGTCACTAATTGCTCCTTTAGTATATCTGCACATTTGTCTATATGTGTTTGTGGTCTTTTCCAGGATGAACTAAGCCCATTGGGAGAGCCTTTAAATTGTATTTCTTCTGTTACTAGACCCTAAAAAAAGTAATGAAAATTAAAAATGGCTGAGATGGGTACCCAGTCCTGACCACACATGCCAGGCATGCAGGCTCCCTGGCCACCTCCATGCCCAGTGTCTCAGCTGCACCCACCTAGCACTAAGTATCCTTAACAGAGTCATTACTTGTCTGCGTTCCTTAGGCCCTAAGTTATATGTGTACCCATTCATAGTGTGCAGCCATGTTACTCTGAACTTCCCTTATAACTTTATCAGAACTTTTTCCTTCGAACTTAATGAGAGCTATGCACCCCTCCTCCCTTGAAGAGCGCGCATCTACATACCTACTCTGCTTTGTGTACAACTTCAGCGCCTTCTGGGGCCCCTCAGTCCTAGGGGGCTGTGGACTGTCTCAAGGACACCTGTCCTGCTTTTTGTGTAGCTTAAGTTGAACGCAGCAGCCTAGACAAGCCACCGTCAGGTGGTGCCGCCTGTAGTCCATAAGGAAGAGGCTCGGACAGAACAGGAATGGACCATGGCGGCACCGCCAGACTCGGGGTGGGAAGGGGTTCCCTCTTGCTTTGGAGGGTTTCTCCCACGGTTGCCGAGCTGCCTAAAGTTGGCAGCAGCAGTGAGATACACAGTATTCACGGCCACTGGTTTTGATTTGATTCAAGGCTTCAGAAACACCCAGAGTCTTCCCAGTAGAGCGTCCCTCACTATTCTTCCGTGAATTCCCTGGCCCTTTCCCAATAGCTGACGAGCCCAATACAGACATTCTTCCTGTTCATCCCAAGGTCACACAGAGCTGTCTCTTTGTGATCCCCCTTATCCAGAATTGTGTCAGTTTGTGCGTCAGAGAAACAATGTTACATTGCATCACTTCTTCACATTAGAGATTATTTCCCCCAACAAAGAGTTGTTGTATTTTTCGTCTCTTCTCCTGGATACCTGGATGCCCCTCCCTTTTGGCTGCAAGAATCCTTTCTGGGTAACAGTGTTTCTTCAAGGGCACCTGCAGTCTTTTCTCCTTGACTGCCTGACCCGCCTTGTGGCCACCTCGCCACACACCTCATCGACTCCTCAGGGCACGTGACGTTACATTATTCCTAAGGCCCAGGCCAAGGCCCTCAGCCATCCCGTGCCTCAGCAGGAATGCTCTCCGGGCCACACTAGTGACGAGGTCTCTCTCTCTTTTCTGCAGAGCGGGGACCTGGCCGCTTCGAACCTGTTTCAGGGGGATGCGGGCAGGGACAGTCAGGAAGCAGGAGCTGTCTTCTCTCTGAGGAAATCTGTCTAAACAAAGATCAATAGCTTTACCATGATCACAAACCTATGCAACAACAGCTTTGCCATGATCACAAACCTACCCAACAAAAATGCCACGTTTTCAAGCTCTCACTGAATGGGCACTTACCCAAAGGAGTATTTAATACCCCAAATTTAAGAAAATAACGCGTGAAGTCCATGGTAAAGGGGTTTTTGGTAGATGATTTTCAATCAGAACGGCTGTAGTCTTTTAGCTTTAAGGGAAAGCACGCTCACTCGGCCTCCCGCGCCTCCCGTGGGGAGTTGGGCCCTACAGCCAGTCAGCAGCGGGGGCGGGGACAGTGTCTTCTCTGGATCCTCTCTGTCCTCGTCTCTGGTCCTGGTTCACTGCACAGGTGTCAGCCCCGATGCTGAGTTCAGGAAAGGTGTCCGGGGCGATGGGCAGGGAAACGGATGGAGACGTCAGGACACGGACCACCTAAACACGTTCTGATTTGGACCCGTAGACATGGAGAAGTGTCTCAGGGCTTACACTTCCAGCGACAAGATTAACGACTCCCCAAGATACGTACTCACAGAGCCCACGTTCTAGCTCAGCAGACCCGTCCCCCCCCAGGCACCGGTCTCTGTGCTCCGGTCCCACACCCGTCCTGACACTGCAGTCAGCATGGTAAACCCGCTCCCCGGGGCGGGCCCTGAGCCACCGTGGCTAGTGCTGAGCATTATCGTGCTCATAGGACCTGGTGACCATCCCTGTTCACGCCCCAGCCCTGGGGGGTCTGCACTTCTCACTGTCCCAGCGCCTCCCGAGTTTAGGGGCTCTGTGCCCTCTGTCCCAGGCCCCCGTCTGCCTCTTCATGGGGAGACGCCGGCGAGTGGGCCATCCTGATGTGGTTTCTCTGTGCGTCCTTCCAGAGTGGGTGTTTGTCGGGCTGGTAATCCTGGGCGTCTTCCTCTTCTTCGTCCTGGTGGGCATCTGCTGGTGCCAGTGCTGTCCACACAGCTGCTGCTGCTACCTCCGCTGCCCGTGCTGCCCAGGCTCCTGCTGCTGCCCTCAGGCCTGTGAGTAAAGGGCTGGGCGGGGGCTGGGGGGGGGCCCAGCCCGCAAGGATCCGTGACCCTCGGGGCGGCTGTGTGCCCGACTTCCTTCTCCACCTCCTTTCCTTCCGCCCGAAGTGTCGCTCATCCCATGCTCCCTCCCCGCGGGAGCCCCGCTTCCAGAGCCGACACCCTTGTGTGCCGTCTCACTCCTCTCACCCCTCCATGCTTATCCACGCCCGTCACCAGCATGTGCCGTCCTCGCTGAGACTGGGATGCAGGAAGGGCAGGTGCAGGAGGCTGAGGCTGTGGGAGAGGCGCCCGCCCTCTCCCGGGGCGTTCAGACTCGAGGAACCTTCTCTGGCCACGCCTCTCACGGCAGAGAACCCCGCTTTGACGAGCGGAGTGTGCAGACCACAGACTTGGGTTCCATCCAGCCACTGGCGGGCTTTATGTGCTCCCATGACCAAAGGGTCTGCAGAAGAACGAGTCCTCCTTTGGGGATTCCCCAGGTGCCAGGCCCAGGTAGGCATCACGTTTGAAACCCCTGCTGTCAACCAGACACAGCGCGCCGGAGAGAGACATGGCGCTGTGGTTAGTACCCTCGGGAACAGCGCACTTCTGGGAGGCAGGGCATCTGCTCTGCTTTGGGCTCACAAGCAGCCCCTTGTTTTGCCGCTAGAAGAGGCTCCGGCTGACCTGGAAGCTGCCCTGTGGCTAAGAGTGGGCTGCTGCTGTCACGGAGCCGCTCAGTGACTCAGTTGCCAGGTGCCAAAAACTGCACTTCCTGATGCCGTCCGCTGATGGAGCCGGAGGAGTCCACGGCAGCAGGGAGAGGGCTTCCAGTTGAGTGGCTCAGGCCTAGGACACATAGGCACATGCACATGCACATAAGCACACACACATGCACGTGCATACACACACACATACATAAGCACCCCCATACACATGCAAATAGGTACACACAACATATACATGTACGTGCACTAACGCATTTACACAGTCACGCAACATGCACATGTACACACATGCACCGGAACACAACATGCACCTGCAGGCATAAGCACACACATGCACACGTATGCACATATAGGCACACACAGGCACACATCCAGGAGGTCCCTAAAGTGCATCCTCAGGGACGTGAGGTGTGAGGGTTGTGAGGGTGGGACCATATAATCTCTTGCTCTTCGTCTCCCTCCACAGTGTATGAAGCAGGGAAAGCAGCAAAGGCCGGGTACCCTCCCTCTGTGTCCTGTGTCCCCGGCCCCTACTCCATCCCCTCTGTCCCCTTGGGAGGAGCCCCCTCATCGGGCATGCTGATGGACAAGCCGCATCCACCTCCCCTGGCTCCAAGCGACTCCACTGGAGGAAGCCGCAGTGGTAAATGTGGTTCCATTCCGCCCTGCTCACGCTGCTCCTCGGCTTCCACGCGGGGACTAGCTGATGGCGACGTCAGCTCAAGGACGCTCCTTTGGGAAATGGTTCTCTCCATCCCAGAAGCTAGTCAGTAGTTTGCTCCTCCCTCCCTAGTGCGCAGGACTAGCCGGCCGGTGCCGAGTGCCAAGACGTGTGGGACGTGGTTGTGGCCGGGCCGTGTGCTCCAGCCGCAGAAAGACGCCTTATCAGGCATTTGGGTGCTAAAGAGTGTGGGACTGGGGGACTGTAGGAGAGAGCTGGCTGCCACGTCTTCCGGGAAGAGGTGAGGTCTGAGCTGAGCTGCAGGAATGAGAGGACTGGGGGAGCAGAGGGGGGGTGACTGGGCACCCCCAGGAATGAGAGGACTGGGGAAGCAGCAGGTGAAGGCCGAGCAGGGAGAACACAGTGTGGGTTTGATGGTGTCTGGCTCCCAGAAGGGCTGGGGCTCGGTGCTGTAGCGAGAGTCACGGCAGCAGAGTCCTGAGCGGAGCGGTGACGTGCTGACCGGCACGTGGTTCACGGGGGAGAGTGAGTCGGACCCCGAGCTGAGATGCAGCTGAAGTCGTTCGTGAGCATCTGGGTGGTGATCATGAGCTGAAATGAGGGCAGTCAGACAGGTGCTTGGAAGGCAGGAAGTGGAGGTAACGGTGGTGCACGTCACAGCCCGCAGTGAACTCATTGGTCTGAGGCCTGTTCAGATGAGATTGGGCCACCTAGGGATGATGAGTCATGGTTATGGGCCGGGCGGAGTGGGCCGGGGGAGGGGGGGTAGCGCGTTAAGGTGTCGCTCTCCTGGAGGCCTTGACCAGGGCCACAGTGCAGGAAGGTTGAACTGTGTGTGGGAGACTTAGCAGGTGATTTGTAAATCCCGGGGTGGGTGAGCCCCTCGGGTGGGGAAAGCAGGCATTTCTGCTCTGGGGGTGGGGGCATCTGGACTGGGACCAGGGCCTCGCCCAGCGGTGAACTGTCGGTACCGACTGTGGACAGAGCAGACGGCCTCAGTGAGTAATCAGCATTTGTGTTTTTCTCTCCCTGGAACTATTCACAGAACCCTGTCGCCTGAGACCGGAAATGAGTCACAGGCAGGGAAGTGGAAGTTAATGATCAAAGACGCAGGGAATTAGAGAGAGAAAGGCAGCCACTGCCCAGGGGATGGAGGGCCAAGAGCCATCCAGGGAACTTGTCTCCGACTCTATTGGCTGCTTCCCTTTCCTACAATTTCTCTCCTTCCTGCTTTCCCACCAGAACCCTCCCCAATACTTTTAAATCAACGAGTCTCATAATAAAATGATTCATGTTCCTAGAATGGCAAGGACTTCCTCTCTCCTGTTTCCAGCCTCCCCAGCCCCTGCTGGTGGCAGTTCCGTCGTTTCGGCCTGGCTGCCGTACTAACCAATGTAGTTAGAAATGGCTGGGAAGGAGGACAAAGTCTTATTTCACGTAGTGAGAAGCCCCTGGTGTTGGCTGGTGGAACAGCTCATGGCATCACGGAAGGGCTGTTCTTTCCACTTGCTCTGTCCTCCTGGCGCTCCCTGGTTCTCCCGCGATGGCCACCATCGTTCTGGGAACTGCATTCTGAGGCAGGAAGCAGACATGCTTCCTCCCTGCACTGCTTTGTCCAGAGTGTCGGGCCTTTGCCAGAAGCCCCTCCTCCCGTCGACATCTGCAGTCTTAGTGGCGAGCACTGTGCCCCAGGCCCCTTCCTAAACCTGATTGGCTTGGACTAGTCAAGACCCATCTCTTGCCCTGGCTGGCTTGGCTCAGTGGATAGAGCGTCAGCCTGTGGACTGAAGGGTCCAGGGTTCAATTCCGGTCAAGGGCACATGCCTTGGTTGTGGGCTCGATCCCCAGTGTGGGGTGTGCAGGAGGCAGCCAACTGACGATTCTCTCTCATCATTGATGTTTCCATCTCTCTCTCCCTCTCTCTTCCTTTCTGAAATCAATCTATCTATAATAATAAAAGGGTAATATGCTAATTAGACCAGACGTCTTTTGGACATCATTCCAGACGTCCTTCCTAACAAAGCCAGGGCATGAAGGAAGCCAGCCCGGGTCCCGGGTGCCAGAGGGAAGCTGGCGCCGGCAGCCAGGGGAAGGAAGGCGTACTCTTGCATGAATTTTCGTGCATCGGGCCTCTAGTGTGTGTGTGTGTGTGTGTGTGTGTGTGTGTGTGTGTGTGTGTAGATATATGACTCATCTCTTAGACCAAAGCACTTATTGACCTTGGAAATGAACAAAACCAGGGCTCCGTGATGGGAAAGGGGATGTCACACCAGCCTGGCCATGTGGGTGTCCCCGCTGGGCACATTTCTGTCCTCCTGGTCCCACGACCAGAATTACTGTGTTTTTTTTTGTTTTTGTTTTTTTTTCCAATTTTTTTATTAAGGTATTATATGTGTACATATCTTACCATTGCCCCCCCCCCACACCACTCCCATATATGCCCTCACCCCCCAGAGTTTTGCGTCCATTGGTTATGCTTATATGCATGCATACAAGTCCTTTGATTGATCTCTTATCTTCCCCACCTCTCCCTAACCTTCCTGCTGTAATTTGACAGACTGTTTGATGCTTTACTGCCTCTGTATCTATCTTTTTGTTCAAGTTTTTAATGTCCTTTATTATCCATAAATGAGTGAGATCATGTGGTATTTTTCTTTCATTGACTTGCTTATTTCACTTAACATAATGTTCTCCAATTCCATCCAGGTTGCTGCAAATGGTAAGAATTCCTTCTTTTTTATGGCAGCATAATATTCCATTGTGTAGATGTACCATAGTTTTCTGATCCAGTCATCTGCTGATGGGCACCTAGGCTGTTTCCAGATCTTAGCTATTGTAAATTGTGCTGCTATGAACATAGGGGTGCATATTTCCTTTCTTATTGGTGTTCCCAGTTTCTTAGGATATATTCCTAGGAGTGGGATTACTGGGTCAAATGGGAGTTCCATTTTCAGTTTTTTGAGGAAACTCCATACTGTTCTCCACAGTGGCTGCACCAGTCTGCATTCCCACCAGCAGTGCACGAGGGTTCCTTTTTCTCCGCATCCTCGCCAACACTTGTCGTTTGTTGATTTGTTGATGATAGCCATTCTGACAGGTGTGAGATGATAGCGCATTGTTGTTTTGATTTGCATCTCTTGGATAATTAGTGACCTTGAGCATGTTTTCATGTGTCTCTTGGCCTTCCTTCTGTCTTCTTTGGAAAAGATTCTATTTAGGTCCGTTGCCCATTTTTTTATTGGATCATTTATCTTCCTTTTATTAAGTTGTATAAGCTGCCTGTAGATGTTGGAGATTAAACCTTTATCAGTGATGCCATTTGCAAATATGTTCTCCCATGCAGTGGGCTTTCTTGTTGTTTTGTTGATAGTTTCTTTTGCTGTAAAAAAGCTTTTTATTTTGATGTAGTCCCATTTGTTTATTTTCTCTTTAGCTTCCATTGCCCTAGGGGCAGTATCGGTGAAGAAGTTCTTTTGACATATGTCTGAGAGATTTGCTGCCTGTGGATTCCTCTAGTATTTTTATGGTTTCCCGTCTTATGTTTAAGTCCTGTATCCATTTTGAGTTTATTTTTGTGTATGGTGTAAGTTGGTGATCTAGCTTCATTTTTTTGCATGTGTCTGTCCAATTTTCCCAACACCATTTATTGAAGAATCTGTCTTTATTCCATTGTATGTTCATGCCTCCTTTGTCAAATATTAACTGAGCATAGTGGTTTGGATCAATATCTGGATTCTCTATTCTGTTCCATTGATCTATATGTCTGTTCTTGTGCCAGTACCAGGCTGTTTTGAGAATAGTGGCTTTGTAATACAGCTTGAAATCTGGTATTGAGATCCCTCCTACTTTATTCTTCTTTCTCAGGATTGCTGTGGCTATTCGGGGTCTTTTTTTTATTCCAGATGAATTTTTGGAGAGTTCTTTCAAGGTCTGTGAAATATGCCGTTGGTATTTTAATGGGAAGTGCATTGAATCTATAGATTGCTTTGGGTAGTATGGACATTTTAATGATGTTTATTCTACCAATCCATGAACATGGTATGTTCTTCCATCTGTTTACGTCTTCCTCTATCTCTTTTCTCAGTGTCCTGTAGTTTTCCGTGTATAGGTCTTTTACCTCCTTAGTTAAGTTTATTCCTAGGTATCTTAATTTTTTTGGTGCGATGGTAAATGGGATTGCCTTTTTAGTCTCTCTGTCTGTAAGTTCACTATTGGTGTATAGAAAGGCCATAGATTTCTTGGCGTTAATTTTGTATCCTGCTACATTGCCGAATTCATTTATTAAGTCTATTAGTTTTTTGATGGAGTCTTTCGGATTTTTTATGTACAATATCATGTCGTCTGCAAATAAAGACAGCTTTACTTGTTCTTTTCCAATTTGGATGCCTTTTATTTCTTCTTCTTGTCTAATTGCATTAGCTAATACTTCCAGTACTATGTCAAACAGGAGTGGTGAGAGTGGGCATCCCTGTCTTGTTCCTGTTCTTAGGGGAAATTTTTTAGCTTTTGTCCATTGAGTATGATGTTTGCTGTGGGTTTATCATATATAGCTTTTATTATGTTGAGGTATGAGCCTTCCATTCCCACCTTGTTGAGAGTTTTTATCAAGAAAGGGTGTTGGATTTTGTCAAATGCTTTTTCTGCATCAATTGATATGACTATGTGATTTTTATCTCTCAATTTGTTTATGTGATGTATCACGTTTATTGATTTGCGGATATTGTACCATCCTTGCATTCCTGGGATAAATCCTACTTGGTCATGGTGTATGATCTTTCTGATGTGCTGCTGGAGCCGATTTGCTAGAATTTTGTTGAGGATTTTGGCATCTATGTTCATGAGGGATATTGGTCTGTAATTCTCTTTCATTGTGTTGTCTTTATCTGGTTTTGGTATTAGGGTGATGCTGGCTTCATAGAAGGAGCTTGGAAGTGTTCCTTCCTCTTGAATTTTTTGGAATAGTCTGAGGAATATAGGTTTTAGTTCTTCCTTGAATGTTTGGTAGAACTCTCCTGTGAAGCCATCAGGCCCCGGGCTTTTGTTTGCCGGAAGCTTTTTGATGACTGCTTCAATTTCGTCCATAGGCATTGGCCTATTGAGCTGTTGAGATTCTTCTTGATTGATTTTTGGAAGGTTGTATTTTTCTAGGAATATGTCCATTTCCTCCAGGTTGTCCAGTTTGTTGGAATAGAGCTGTTCGTAGTATTTTGTAACAATCCTTTGTATCTCAGTGGGGTCTGTTGTTATTTCACCTCTTTCATTTTTGATTTTGTTTATTTGGGTCCTCTCTCTTTGCTTCTTGGTGAGCCTGGCTAGAGGTCCATCAATCTTGTTTATCTTTTCAAAGAACCAGCTCTTGGTTTTGTTGATCTTTTGTATTGTTTCTTTGGTCTCTATGTCATTTATCTCCGCTCTGATCTTTGTTATTTCCTTCCTTCTGGTTACACTGGGCTTTTCTTGCTGCTCTTTTTCTAGCTCTTTGAGTTGTAGGGTTAGGTAATTTATTACCATTGTTTCTTGTTTTTTGCAATAGGCTTGTAGAGCTATGGACTTCCCTCTCAAGACTGCTTTCGCTGTGTCCCATAGATTTTGGATTGTTGTGTTTTCATTGTCATTTGTTGCCATGATGTTTTTTTATTTCTTCCTTGATCTCTCTGGTGACCCAGTCCTTGTTTAATAGCATGCTGTTTAGTCTCCATGTGTTTGATTTCTTTGGATTGTATTTATTGTAGCTGATGTCCAGTTTTATGCCACTGTGATCTGAGAAGATGCTTGATATAATTTCTATCTTCTTGAATTTGAAGAGACTTTGCCTGTGACCCAGCATATGGTCTATCTTTGAAAATGACCCATGTGCACTTGAGAAGAATGTATATTCTGTGGCTCTGGGGTGAAATGTTCTGAAGATGTCAATTAATTCCATCTGGTCTAGTGAGTCATTTAGGATTGCTGTTTCTTTGCTGATTTTTTGTTTAGAGGATTTGTCCAATGGTGATAGTGGGGTATTAAAGTCTCCTACTATGATTGTATTGCTATTAATCTCTCCCTTGATATCTTCCAGGAGTTTTTTTATGTATTTGGGTGCTCCTATATTGGGAGCGTATATGTTTACCAGAATTATTTCTTCTTGTTGGATTTCTCCCTTTAGTATTATGAAGTGGCCTTCCTTATCTCTTGTTATGGCATTTACTTTGAGGTCTAATTTGTCAGATATAAGTATTGCTACCCCAGCTTTTTTTTCATTTCCAGTTGCCTGGAAGATATTTTTCCATCCCTTCACTTTCAATCTGTGTGAGTCTCTTGTTCTGAGGTGGGTCTCTTGTAGACAGCATATATATGGGTCATGCTTTTTTATCCATTCAGCCACTCGATGTCTTTTGATTGGAGCATTTAGTCCATTTACATTTAAAGTTATTACTGAAAGGTATTTGTTTGTAGTCATATCTATTTTTGTGTCTGTATTCCTTCTTACCTGTTTATTTCTTCTTTTTACAGAATTCCCTTTAGCAATTCTTGCATTGCTGGTTTGGTGGTGATAAACTCCCTGAGTCTTTTTTTGTCTGCGAAGCTCCTGATTTCCCCTTCAATTTTGATTGATAGTCTTGCTGGATATAGTATTCTTGGATTCAGTCCTTTGCTTTGCAACACTTTGTATACCTCCTTCCATTCACTTCTAGCTTGTTGTGTTTCTGTTGAGTAATCATTTGACAATCTGATGGGTGTTCCTTTGTAGGTAACTCTCTGTCTCTCTCTTGCTGCCTTTAAGATTCTCTCTTTATCATTTATATTTGCCATTGAGATTATGACATGTCTTGGTGTGGGTCTTTGGGGTTGATCCTGCTTGGGACTCTCTGTACTTGCGTAACTTTTATCTTTCCCATATCCGGGAAGTTTTCTGTCATTATTTCTTCAAATAGATTTTCTAATCCCTGCTGCTCTTCTTGTCCTTCTGGCAGCCCTATTATACGCATGTTACTTCGCTTCATGTTGTCCCGAAGCTCCCTTAGGCTTTCCTCCTGCTTTTTAATTTTTTTCTCCAATTGCTGTTCAGATTGAGCTTGTTTCTGTACCTGATCTTCTAACTCACTAATTCGGTCCTCTGCTTCTTGTAGTCTACTGTTGAAACTTTCCATGGTGTTTTTGATTGTAGCTATATCACTTTTCATTTCTTCCTGATTCTTGCATAAGTTGTTGATTTTCTCATCCATCCGATGTATAAATTCCACGACCATTGCTCTGAACTCCTTTTCGGTCATGTTGCAAGCTTCAGTTTCACTAATTTCCTTTCTTGGCGACTCCACATTTTCTTTCCTCTGTGAGTTATTTCGTTTCCCCATTCTGGCTATCACCAGAAAGCTCAAGCTTCCGTTTGTGTGGACCTCGGCCGTGCGCTGTGGGGACTTCGCTCCACCCGAGTTTCACTGAAGTGCTTTGACACTAGGACGTGTGGCTGCCTTTGGTTGGTGGGAACCAGACTTGCCCAGGGTCAGTGTCCCCAGTGTTCCGTGTGGTCTCGTGTGCACACTTAGAATCAGGGGCCTTGTCAGCACCACACTGTTGGTATGTGCCGAAAATGAGATCCTTAGCATATGCCAGGAGTCAGAGTTTCCCTGTATCTGCACCAAGAATCGAGTGTCAGAGTCTCTGTTGCCTTGTGCAGTTTCTCGTTGAGAATCAGGGTCCCTGTGTGTGCATGCACCAACAATTGGGGTCGTTGGCTCTTAGTGTGAATGCGCTGTGAGTCAGGGATCCCAGGCAGCTGTGTTCGGCGTGCCAAATTCCCTGAAGTGGAGCTGTGTCCTGTGTGTGCTCTCTCTACTGAGCCAAACCGGCTAGGGCGCACACTCTCAAATCCCTGAAGGTGAGCTGCCTTTGTGCACTCTCCCAGAATCCCCGAAGAGGGGCGGAGTCCGTCCTGCGCGCCAAATTCCCCAAAGGGAAGCCCCTTTGTGCACGCTCTAAGATTCCCCGAAGGGGAGCTGTGACCCGCAAGCCAAATTCCCCCCAATTCCCCGAAGGGGAGCCCTCTGTGTGCACTGACAGATTTCCCCGAAGGTGAGCTGCTTCTGTCCTGTGCGCCAAATTCCCTAAGGCGGAGTGCGCGTCCCTGCGCAAAGCTCTGCAGCTTGAGCGAGGGGCGTGTCTATTAGTTACTATGGCGCTATCCGCGTGCGCCTGCAGGGAGGGGGATAGGCTCTTTGACTCACGGGAATCTGCCGGGAAGTCTGGATTCTTGTTGTTTCTTCCACTGAAGCTGTGATAGCAGTTCTCTGTCCCCAGTGGCTGCAGGGTCCTGGTTTGTGTCAGAAGCCAGGATCCGAGTCTCAGGCAGCTCTGTTTCTCAAGATGGCGTGGTCTCCGCGTCCGCACCAGCCGCCGAGAAGTGTCTGCTTTGTGCGCGGGGCTCCGTCGTCTATGACTGCCCGGTTAGGCAGCCCCTTGGAAGCCCTGCAGAATCTAACTGACCCTAGCTCATACCCACACACACACCACTCACGTCTACACGTCTACACTCTCCTCTATGGGTTCCTCACTCACACTCTCTCTCTCCCTACCTTCTTGCCGGTCGCCATCTTTTCCGGATCTCCCCGCTGCTTCTTTTCTATGGGGTCTCATGCCCAGAATTACTGTTGACGCCAACGTTCCATGTAGATTATTCTCTCAAGCATGTTAGACATGTTAAAGGCCGTTTTATAAAGATGTAAATTTAGCTTATTTTATGTTTACATGCCACCTCAATTTTGGGGTAGTCTCCTAGCAACGGTAACTTTACAGATTCTGTTTGTACACAATACTCTTTTGCACACTGGGTGGTTGCAAAGGCAGCTTGAGGAGCTGCGTATAGAATAGCCAGTTAGCTCCCGCGTGGGAGACAGGAGAGGCACCCGATTCCTTCTCCCGCCCTTCATGGCGGCTGGTGGGGACCTCCTATAATGAAAGATGGCTGCCTCCTCCTCCCCTGCCTGGACCCACCCCTCAGCTCTGTTTCTCTTCAGTGGACATGCACACTGTGCCCGTTCTGCCTCGCGTCTCCAGCCTGCCTTCTCCGAGCCTCCTCCTGTCGGCCTTGGAAACCTTCCTTTACAGACAACACCCTCTGTCGCCCCCCGCCCCGCCTGCAGCCCTCTGAGGTCACATCCCCACCCCTTGTCGCCTCTTCACTGCCAGACTCCCCGGGAGAGTTTTGAACATTTCATGTCTGCGTGTCCCCTGCTCTCGTCAACTCCCCAAACATCCATCTTGCTCTTGCCGTCACTCCAGAAGCCAGCCCGCCAGGCCACCTCTTGCTAAGGCTGGTGGGTCCTCCTCCATCCTGGCTCCCGGAGCTACCAGGGGACCTGCACCCTCACCCACTCTTGGCTTTGCCTTCCTCCTCGTGGTGTTCTGTGACATTCCCTACTTGCCGGCTGTCCCTTTGTGTGTGGCCCAGAGGCCAGTGTTCCTGTCCCCTCCCACCCCCATCCCCCGCCCCGGGGAAATCTACTCACTCCCAGGCTGTAGCCATGGTCTGTACGCCGATGCCTCCGACCTCTCTGATCCCCAGTCCCCAGTCCCCGGGTCCGACTGCCTTCCTCACACCTCCGCTGGATGCCTGCAGGCTTTTCAACCTCAGCTTCTGGGAAATGGAATTAATCTGCTGTTTGTCTACTTCAACTTGGCTGTTTGTTATTTCAGTGGCTGGCATTGTCCACTTACTAGCCAAAAGCTGGGACTTCACCCTCCTCTCATCCTCGCCCTCACTTCCCACATCCAGTTGGTCAGCAAGTCCTTCAGACTGTAGCTCAGAATAACCTCAAACCAGTTTTCTGCCCTCCATCTCCATCCCAGCCCTGGTCCCCCCATCTCCATTGCAGCCCTGGTCCCTCCATCTCCATCCCAGTCCTGGTCGCCCCCATCTCCATCTCAGCCCTGGTCCCTCCATTTCCATCCCAGCCCTGGTCCCTGCTGCCACCACCTCCCACCTGCTCGAGTGGAATGATCTTCCTGCTCTTTCCGCATCCACTTTTCCCTCATTCTAATCCACTTCCTCGTCACATCTACCTGCCTCCCCTCACCCTTCTAGCAAAAGAATTGAGTAGGCAGGTAGGGTTTGGAAATGTCATTTTCAAAACTAATGAGGATGTGTCTCTACGCCCGCTGTGTGCACACAGAGAACACGCACATTTCCAGCACCACCTCCCCACAGCTGATGCTGTCATCTGGGGGTGGCATCTGGCAGCTGCTCCATCATCCCCAGAGCCTCACTCAGCTCAGGAAGCTGGCACTCCGAGGCCACGGCCACGGCCATGGGCCTGCCTTAGGGATGGGTGTCTTTTGCAAGTTTTTAAGTTTCATTTGGCTGCAAAGGGGAAATTAACTGAAAAGTAGTTGAGCCTCAATGGGGACAAAAGTACTAGCCCAAATCTTTAACAATAATGTTTCAAAATCATAGTGTGGCATGAAAACGAGTATCCTAATATTCCCTCTCCAGTGAAAGCAGAGTTGGCAAGGCTAATAAATTAGAGAAGCTGATGCAGAAGCCACGCCAACCAAAGGCCTTGAACCCGACTGAACCTGAAGAGAGAAATAAACCACCCACCTAAACTGGAACATCACTGGGAACACACTCCTTTTCCACAAAGTGTTGGGCTTTGGCCACTGGTCTGGGACAATTCTTATTGAAATAGCACCACCCAGCAGAGTTCTCTGGTCTTCAGACTCAGTACAGACAAAAATCAACCAGACACCATCCTATTTATCTTCAAATCAATAAAAATTTCATAAATGCTTATAAATTGCCCCTCAAGGAATGCCTGGTGTGGCTGGCGAGCCGCGGTTTGCCGCTCTGTTGACTAATGAGTTTGCCGACCACTGGTCTAGGGGAGTGGCTGCGGGGCTAGCAAATGGGAATAAATTGAGTGAAGACTGCAAAGCAGTGTTTGATCAGGCCGTTCTCTCTGGCCCGCCCAGAGAAAACAGCCCCTTCGAGCCGGGGGTGGGAGAGAGGCCAGGAAAGGCCTGGTTTTATGGTTTTATGCTCCTGACCCCAGGGGCACGGCGGCTCCTCGCAGCGCGAGGGAAGAGCCCCAGTGTGCCGCGCCGTGGCACTGAGCTGACGGTGAAAAAACCTTTTCAAGGGAGGACTGCCTCGCGTTTTAGCTCCTGGGACCAAAGAGTGATGCCTCCAAAGTCTCAGGGTCAATGGTTCGCCTCTGTCCTTTGTGACAGTGAGGAGTTCACTTTCTGGGGTCACGAGCCTGCAGGTAGCGGTGCGGGCGTCCGCAGGCGGGGACGGAGGCACGCCGCTGCCTTCATGCGTGGCTGGAACGGTTCTTGTAACACACGCCCGGTGAGCGTGTCTGTTGTGTGACAGAACATGTGCTCCAGTCCAGTGAACGCGTCTGTTGTGTGATAACATGCGCTCCAGTCCGCGTGGCAGGCTGCCCAGGTTTCCAGCGGTTGTCAGGGGCCGGCCTCGCCGCCAGGGGGCAGTACCCGGGCGTGTCCCCAGAGCACAGCCCAGCTCAGTCTCCACGGCTGGAAGTTCACATGGGGCTCCTCACCCACTCAGAACACCCAGACGAAGCCACAGCGAAGGCTGGGCAGCCCCTTCCCCACGCCCACAAACACGCTAGTCTTCCTACCGAGGGGATCACCATCAACAATAATAACAATAAAGCCTACCAAGCCTGCTCCCTCCAGCTACCATTGGAGGCTTCTCACACGTTCGGGATGTCTGCCAGGTTCCGGCGCTGTGCTAGGTGCTGGGGTGAGAGAGAAACAGAGAACCGGTCCTGTCTGCCCTCGGGAAGTTGACAGTCTAGAGGGAAAGGACTGAAAATACTCCTAAGGAAACCGGGAACCCCGCTGCACCCTGCTGGCAGCAGCTCCGCTCACAGGCCCTCAGTAAGCGCCTGCTCTGGGCACAGCAAGGTCCTGAGTGTTTTTACACAAAATGACAAGGACTCGGGTCCCTGCGGAATCTGGGGAGATTACGCATTTCTACAAATAACTTGAAACAAACTAGAATATATCAAGGGCTGTGATGAAAGTTCAAACTAAATGACTTGTAAGTTAGAGTGAGACAGAGAGAGGAGATAGAACTTCTCGAGTGACGAGAAGCAAAGCCTGTGAGAGGTGGCGACATTTGAGCTGCCCCTACTGATTACAGAGAGCTCGACAGTTCCGTGGCTTTGGCCTGTGGTGTCGTCTCTTCTTTATGAGGTTATTTAAAGGGTGGGAACTGGGAGTTGCCTTTTTTTTTTTAAGTAATCTTCACCTAAGGATATTTTTCCATTGATTTTTAGGGAGAGTGGAAGAGAGGGGAAGACAGAGAAAAGCACATGGATTGGTTGCCTCCTGCAACCAGGGCCCAGGCCAGGGAGGTACCTGCAACCAAGGAACGTGCCCTTGACAGGCATCGAACCTGGGACCCTTTGGTCTGCAGGCCAACACACTATCCACTGAGCCAAACCAGCTAGGGGCTGAGTTACCTTTTACAGACATGAAAACAGAGGGACCATTTATTTGGGGTCCCTCTATAAACCAGGGGCATGTCCACAGGGTGCCCAGTCCCCACCCCCAGCCATGTATTCACCCATCAGGCGGAACTGCCTCGGAACAGACAGAGCAGCTGGTGGGATGATTGCGTTTTAATTGAACTGTCTGTACTACTCTGCAAACGCCTCTGCGAGGTGGGAGACCATGCGGCTTGATACATAAAACCATTTCTTCTAATAATTGCTCTGCGAAAGGATTATGGATCTGACCTCTGGGAGGAGTCACTAAACAGCGCGTGGAGATTTTCTTAAAGTAACGCCACAATCTGATGGCCATGGACTGCCCGGCACGCTCTCACGTACAACAGCAGCGCCTGCCAGGGGGCGGGTGGGCGCCGTGTCCGCCCACGTGCCAGGCTGTGGCCTGGGTGCTGGGGAACAGCCTATTACAGTCTCCCATGTACATGGTTGTGGGGGCTTTGTCCACCGTAATGTGACCAGAGATCCAGAGGCATGCGGCTTCTGTATGGCGTCTGCCTCGCTGTGGGAGCAGGATGTTGGCGCTGGGTCCCCTGCTTCTACCTCAGGGTACAGTCCTGCCGGGCGGAGACAGGACCATGCCTCAGAGCACAGCACCCTGGCCGCCTAAGGCCTTTCTGCCCTGGGCTCCTCTTCCTCATCCTCTTCGTCTCTCCTTCCTACTGTGACCCTAGACTCCAGGCTGCCAGTGATTCTGGGGCAAAGTTAGGAAACTCCTTGGAGCCAAAGTTTCCTCAACCACAAACTGGCTAAGAACAGCACCTTCCTTGGGTGGCGTGAGGGCCAATGGCCAAGCCCATAGCGAGTACCCAGCACATGCTGTCTGTTGCCATCATTGTTCTGTTCCCATCCCATGCACTCCCTGCTGTCCTCTCCTCTCTTACCTGTGACGGTTAGACCTCCCGTTGGGGCTGGCATTGGACTAGAGTGACACTTAGGGGGTGTGGGGATCAAACAGCTTTTGTCCCTGACAATATGAGTGATGGGAATGTAGGAGGTGGGATTATGTCTGATGCTTTAATTTTGTTATTAAGCCCTGAAAATAACACCTGCTTGTAACACACAGCAAGCAGCAGGTTGAACTGCTCGTGTCTAAAAATAATAAAATAAGGATAATCACGTATTTTACATCTTATTTTGCACTAATGCCTATGTAGCCTATAATCTAACATTAGCTCCTATGCACCACCCAGGTGTGGAATTTTTACACCATCTCCGGGGCCACTAGAGGCGTTCAGGCCACTTCTGTCAAGGTCCCTCATGTTGAGGTGTCTGTTTTGAAGTTACAGGAACTCCCACCGAGTGGAGGTGTGAGCCACAGGCTATAGAACAATCTGTCTCAATCTGGAAAGGGGTCTGTGCTCAGTGAGTACTTAGGTCAGCGTCCTGGGCTTTGAGAGGAGGAGCTCTGTGTGGAGCTACCGGGGGTGGGACAGGAAGCAGCGGTGACCACATGACTAACATGTACCAGAACAGAACTCTGTTTCGACCTGCTGGTCCCCCATTCCGAGGGCACCTGTGATTAAGGGGTCTTAAGTGTATAAATATAGATGCCTGTGTCTGGTGACTCCGAAGGGAGCTGCTACACGTGGGAACATGGTTTCTACCTGGTAAAATACGCGAGGCCCCATCTCCTGAGTTCCCCAGCTCACCCGCGTGTCCTCTTCTCCACAGTTCGCAAAGGTTACCGGATCCAGGCGGACAAAGAGCGGGACTCCATGAAGGTCCTGTACTACGTGGAGAAGGAGCTGGCTCAGTTTGACCCGGCCCGGAGGCTGAGGGGCCACTGTGAGCATCTGTGTTGTATGTGACCGGGCCTTCCCTCGTGCGGGAATTCACAGCTAAAGGGGACTTGGGCAGCTTTTGACTTTCAGGGTCAGAACCAGCAGGTGCTGGCGACAGCATCCTGAAGAAAGGGCTTTGGAGGTGCAGCAGGGAGGGACACGGGGCTTCTGTGTGAAGAACAGAGATGTGTCCAGGGGGTTCAGGTTCCGCATCTGTGGACAGGGAGTGTCGCTGGGCTGTGCGCTGGGGGTGGAAATGTCTTACGGAAACAGTCCCCTCCACTGCCCCTTTAAGTATATCCAGGACAGACCTCCATGTGGAAGCTGAGCGTTCAGTCTTTCCAACTCGAGAGGCCCTCGCATTGAACAACAGCCGGCCCCTGGCCGCATGGAGGCCCGCGCGCGAGAGAACAACTGCTGATGCGTGTCGTACGAAGAGGCCTTCGTGCCTCTGAGATGCCCGACAGCAGAAATGAATGGGCAAGCCACGAGGCTGCCCCTTGTCAGAGGACTTTTGAGTCATGGAGTCTGTGGGGCAGGGCCCCACCCCTTCACTCACCCCGGTCCTTGGGGACTTGGCGGCCGACACAGCCCACGCTTCCCCATGACCAGCTATGGGGAGAGGCAGTCCGGGCGGGTGTGCCGGGGCGGGTGCAGCGCCGAGTGTGCCGCAGGCAGGGCACCGAGGGCTCCACACTCTGTCTTTGAACCCTCCTCACCCTGGAACCTGCCAGGGATGCGATGGGATTGCTGGGCCACCGTGAACGCAGCCGAGAGGAGCTCTGTGCAGACGAAGGACAACCGGTTCCTCCACGTTTGCGGCTCTGAGTTCCTCCCGCGGAGCTGCATTCGCAGCAGCATCCTCCCACCACCAACTATAAAAAGCCCGTCTCCAGATTGGGATGTCAGGGATGCAGATGTCACCGCACTTGACAAGCTAGTTGTAACCATGTTGTCATGGATCCCTGGAAGGGGACAGAGTCGGTGATCCAGGAGAGGAACCCTGGGAATCTCGGCTCGGAGACGAGTTGGGCTGGTTTAGGTGGCACGTCCTGTCTACCTGGATGAAAATGGTCCCCAGGGCCTGGCAGGTTACAAGGTAATGGACTCTTGGTGCCGACGGGACCTTGGAGATGGCCGGGAACCACCTGTGCGGTGTGAAGACGAGGACACAGAAGCCGGAGGCTGCAAGTGACGGAATCAGACTAGAACCCAGCCCTCCTGACTCTCCGCCCTGTGCTCTTCGCACAGAACCTGTGAGCAGGCTGGGTGGCTCCGTGGCTGCTGTGGCCACAGCCTTCCAGCTCGCAGAACTTGAGGGAGTCAAACCTGGAAGAGGCGGAGGTGCTGAGTCTCCCTCCTTATTTTGCAGAGGAGGGAAGGTAGGCAGTGGGAGGTCACCAGTGCCAGGTCTTGGCACCGACGCCAGAACTGGAACCCAGTGTCCTGGAAGCTGCCGGTTGACATTGCGATAAAGGCACAGAGATGAGGCAGGAAAGCAGTTCACGGGGCACGGGGAGGTCTGTCTCTGAAGGCAGAGAACCCTGGGGAGAGTCACGGGAGTGGGACCATCTTGAAGGTCTCTTCTCAGAGTGGATCCGTAGTCTCAGGTTGCAACAAAGGAGGCATCCACCCTGTGAGCCTTGGTATTCCAGGTCCACTAGCCATGTGACCCTCACTTGCCCTTGGGATGCCTTGAGTCTGGAATCCCAGTGCAGGGATCAGCAAACGACAGTTGCCAGGGCACCCATGTCCCGCCTCCTGTCTTGGTGAATAAATTTTATTGGAGCACAGCCATGCCAAGTCACATCTATATTAGCTATGACACCTTTCACGCTGCAATGACAGAGTTGAATAGTCCTGACAGTATGGCTGGCAAATCCTAAAATACTTATTGTGTGGCCCTTTATTTTTTTATTTTTATTTTTTAAATATATTTTATTGATTTTTTACAGAGAGGAAGGGAGAGGGATAGAGAGCTAGAAACATCGGTGAGAGAGAAACATCGACCAGCTGCCTCCTGCACACCCCCTACCGGGGATGTACCTGCAACCAATGTACATGCCCTTGACCGGAATCGAACCTGGGACCTTTCAGTCCGCAGACCGACACTCTATCCACCGAGCCAAACCGGTTTCAGCGTTTTTTTTAAATTTTATTTTTTTAAATATTTTATTAATTTTTTACAGAGAGGAAGGGAGAGGGAGAGAGAGTTAGAAACATCGATGAGAGAGAAACATCCATCAGCTGCCTCCTGCACGCCCCCTACTGGGGATGTGCCAGCAACCAAGGTACATGCCCCTTTGACCAGAATCGAACCTGGAACCTTTCAGTCCGAAGGCCGATGCTCTATCCACTGGGCCAAACTGGTTAGGGCATTGTGTGGCCCTTTACAGAAGAGTTTGCCTGTCCCGTCCCTGAGTTACAGGTGTCCGTAAAGCGGAGGAGGGGGGTGGTCATGTTCAATGGGGCAGGAACTTGAGAGCAGGCAACCTGGCCCACCCGTCGGCTGAATGGGGAAACAGAGACGGCCCTCCTGACCTGAAGGCAGGAAAGATGGCTGCTGCTGCTGCAGTCTGAGGGCAGTTCTGGGACAACAATGCGATTTCTCAGTAGTCACACGTGACTGCTGACAATCCTCAACCTCGGTGCATTTTAAGGTTCTCTCCTCTGTGTTTCCTGGGAGATTGTTTGTCACTAAGCTCCTGAGAAAGGAAGGTTCTAGATTTCATTCCTTAAGAGGCTCTGAGTTATTGTCGTTTACACACTAGTCCATTTTCCTTCGGAGGAAGAAAGGTTTAAAATTAGATTATAATTCAAAAGCACTGACCACCCAAACCAATTGATGACCAGCTACCCGGTGCTCCTGGTCAGCCCGTGTCCTGGAGAAGGAAAGGCGGCACGTGCCGCTGTGGGAAGGACCACCCTCCCTTCGTGGGGCAGCAGCAGTTCGCAGGGACACAGGGGAGAAGACGCAGAGGGAACTCAGGCCCACATTTGTGCCTCCCACATCCCATCTTGGCTTACCTCTCGCTCAGCAGCCAGACCTTCCATGTTGTAAATGTTGACTTTGATAATATTTTGAAGTTCTAACCAAAGGATTTTAGAAAACAAATGGCTTGAATTACAGTACAAATAGATTAAGTAGATTTATTTTCTTAAGGAAAATGACATTCGATCCATTTCAAAGTTCTATAAATAAATAGGCGTGTATTTTTCTTTCCGGATTGCAATGATGGTCTTTTTCATAAGTGCTATTGCAAATAGCTCCCGAGGCCACCTTAGGAAATAAGAAAGCTGTGCCCACCCCCCTCCCCCTTCTCACAATGTGGGGCTAGGGCTAGACCACACGTGGAGGCTCAGACCCTGGTGCAGCGGCCCCTGTCCTGCCTGCACCTCCAAACAGCTGTCCTGGCCACCAGGCCACATACACCTAGAATACTCTTTCGGGAGGGGAAGAGTCCACCTTGGCCCTGGAAATGGACTTGGAGCCATCTGGCAAGGGTATTCCAGGTTCCTAGATGAGCTTCCAGTAGGAGGTAGGAGGTGGGCGGTCAGACACGAGGTGTGCATGCCCCCTTGGCCCTGTGGACGCCTTGCTCTGGGATGGGCACGGCTGCAGGAGGTTGGCATGGGTGCTTCGCTGCTGGGGCAGTACTCGCTCCAAAGGCCCCGCCTCGGGACTCGGCCAACAGTAGGGAAGATACTGTGATCTGGGGCTTCTCTCTCCTTTACCCTTTTTGGCTCAACATGCCTGGGGTCGTCACAGCTCATCACAGAATCGTGCAAGAAGACACACGTTTGAACAAGATGATGATGTCCTAGGAGGAGACAGCTGTGGGGCCCACGTGCTGGGGAGCCTGCCTTAGGTGGAGCAATGACGATTGTTTTCTGAGTCCAAGAACAGAAGCCTCCCACTCTAGGCAGGTGAGCTTCGAGCTGGACCCGGCGCCCGCCGAGCTAAGGACACAAACAGGCTAGTTCAGGTCTTCGCCGCCCCGGACAGACGGGGCTGAGCGCTGGGTGGGGTTCCCCGAGGCTCCTGGTCTCGCTCTGGCCCGCGGTCCTGTCCTGGCCAGCATGTAGAACGCTGTCCTGCCTCGTTTCCTCCCTACAGATAACAACACCCTCTCGGAACTCAGCTCCCTACACGAGGAGGATGGCAGTTTCCGCCAGTCTTACCATCAGATGCGAAGCAAGCAGCTCCCTGTGTCCCGGGACTTGGAGAGCAATGCTGACTACTGGCCGGGCGTCATGGGAGGCAGCAGTGGGATGAGCCGGGGGCCCTCGGCCGTGGAGTACAACAGAGAGGACCGGGGCAGCTTCAGGCACAGGTGAAGGGGGAGGAGGGGCAGCTCGGGGCTGGCGTGAGGGCAGGAGCAGACAGCAGGGTGGATCCGAGGCTGTTCTTACCCGGTCGCACCTCTGCCTGCCATTCTAGGTTTCCTGCCACATTCTCTCTATGAGAACACCCCTCCCCACACTTACTAAGCAACGTGACACGTGAAGTCACCTTCCAGGCGCTGTGACATGGGTCCTCCAGTCCTCTTAGTGAACCCTGTTAGCCCTTCCCTGCCTTCTCATGTTTATCCTGTGGCCTCCACAAACCCCACCCATCAGCGCATCCTTTCTGCTCATTTGTTATGTGAAAGGTAAAATGCCAAACACAACATACCGTTGCATCTGATGGTCATAGCTCTACAGGCAGGTCCCGTTTTAACTTGCAGACACTGAAACCCACAGGGAGGCGAAGGACTCGCCCCGGTCACAGAGCCAGTGATGCAGGAGGCCAAGGTGTGGGGCCACTCTTGTGTGGCCACTGCCCACGGGGGCGCTTCCTCACTCACCTACCTCTCCCGGGAAGGGCAGCCCTTCCTCCCCCGCCAATGTTGGAGGGAGGACAAGGCCTGTTTATCACCAGGTATCACAGGGCTCCTTGGGCCGCAGCTGTGTGAACGGCCAGCCACACCTGTGCCCAGGGAGCGGAGGTGAGGGCAGGGGCACGCGCCGCCCGCCCGAGCTCACGTGGTAATGCTCGGGCGGCCCCGCCCCCTGGATCACAACGTTCCACCCACGGGGCCCGTTGTGATGCTCGCACTGACCCAGAGGGACAGGTTGCCCCCCGCCTGCCTGTGGAGAAGCTCCCTGAGGGGTGCGGCCGGCTCCGGCCAGGTCCCCAGACCCGGGCAGACACGTGCGCCTCGCATTCCGGGCCGCCTGACGGCTGTCCCCTCTCCCGCAGCCAGCAGCGCTCCAAGTCCGAGATGCTGTCGCGCAAGAGCTTCGCCCCGGGGGTGCCGGCCGTGTCCATGGACGAGCTGGCCGCCTTCGCCGACTCCTACGCGCGGTCCCGCCGGGCGGCCGAAGACAGCCTGGCCGCCAGGGCGGGGGGCCGCTTGGAGCGCACGGAGACGCGGGCGCGCGGGGGTCTCTTTGGGGACGGCCCCCCCGAGGGGTACCCACCCGAGGGCTACTCACCGGAGCGGTACTTGGGCGCACGGAGCCACAGCCGCGAGCCCGCCGCCGAGGCCGAGCGCGCCTGGACCCCCGAGGACGCCCCGCTGCCCCGGCTGGTGAGCCTGCCGGCCGCCTGCGAGCGCCCGGGCCGCGGGGGCAGCCTGGAGACCCCGGCCCGGCGCGGCGCCCCCTACTGCGCCTGGTCGCCGCCGGCCACCTACCGGGCACGCGCTCCGCGGGGCAGCGACGAGGGCGACTCGGCCGAGGACACGCTGCCGCCCTACAGTGAGCTGGAGCTGAGCCGGGCGCCGTCCCACCGCGGCCGCGACCTGTCGGCCCACGGCTCCTCGGAAAAGAGGCGGAAGAAGGAGCCCGCCAAGAAGCCGGTGAGGCTGCGGCTGCCTGGGCAGGGACAGCGGAGGGGCTGGTGGGCCCAGAGACGGCGGAGGGGCTGGTGGAGGAGGGGCCCGCTGCAGGGAACGTGGGTGCCGGCTAGTCCCCCCCACCTCCCTCTCCCTGCGACAGGTGGGGTGAGGAGGCAGGGGGCCTGGGGAGCTGGCAAGGCAGGCGCGCAGGTGTGTGGAAGGAGAGGTGGGCTCATTAGTGACCGTCTCTAACAAGCAGCGTCAGGGATTCTGGGTGCCTTACATGGGCTGGGAGGCCTGCGTGCAGAACGAACTTCCTGCACACGCGTGTGTGCACACCCCTCCCCATCCTAGGAGTGCTTCCCTCGGGGGTGCGGGTGCCAGGCCCCGGCCAGGCTGTGGACTGTGCCCGCAGAACCACCTGTGGCGCTGGTTCTCTAAACCGTGTGTGGTCTCATGCTGGGTTCTTTCTGCTCTTCTCCAGAATGACTTTCCAACCAGGATGTCCCTTGTGGTCTGATGTTTGTTGGAGACATCTCTCTGGATGACGAGAATCAGAAGTGGACAATGGGGACAAGGCACAAATCCAAGAGCCAGCAGGCCGGGACCTTCTCCGGCCGCCACCTTGGAAGGTTTGCTGATCTTTGCCTTGGCCAGGGATGGGGGAAGCCTGAGCGAGGCTGATTCCAAACCTCAGTGCCATCTGACTGGTTTGAGAAATCCGCCATGGAAGTGACTGCACGCAGGAACCTTCCACACGCACATTTCTCGCCCGCCCGGTCTCCTTAGCCGAACCAGGATTCTTTCCAAGTCTGACAGGAGTGAGCGGGGACTGCTAATCTCCAGGAATGCCGCTGCCTCCAGCATGCATTCCCGTGCCTCCTGGCCGTGCCGAGAGGCAGCAGAACTTATTACTGTACCAGAAGGCCTCCTGACCACGGGAGAGAGCTTCAGTCTGAGTACACCTGCTACTCCCAGCTCCTCCCTCACTACTCAACCACTGCGTCACACTGAAGTCAAAAGCTGTCAGTGAGCTCATGACCGTGACCTGCTGGACAGTCACAGAAATGACTTCAATTTGCTGTTCCGAAGGACAGTTCTTGAGTGGCCGGCACAACACGGAAGAGAGTGTATACCTGTTTGAAAAGCTGTCTAAATGGATTCCTTTTCCGTTCTGAGAACGTAAGCTGCGTTTTCTCTCTCTGCTGCACACGCCTGAGTCTTGGGCAAGGGCTGGGGCCACACAGAGCCCCGCCTCCCTCCACAGGCCGACAGGCTTTGTGATAAATGCTCCAAGTCCGCACGTGCAGGACAAGCGGGAGCGAAAGGAGAGGATGCAGTAATGGAGTGAAAAGAATACATGTTCTCGTATTTGGAATATAGGCCTTTTCCCCCACGGACTCCCGTGATCTCCCTGGGTTTGCACTGCGTTTGCCATGCGTAGTTTCTGCCGCAGCAGCTCTGCTGTTCCCGGACCCGGAGAGGTGCCCACACACCTTGGCCTCGCTGTGTGGCCACTCCAGGCGCCTGGGAGACAAGGGGGTGCTGCTTCCAGAGGAGCGCTTCCTGTGCCCACTGCTGCCGAAATGACAGGTTTGCCTCCCAAAGCTGGATCACTCTGGATTTTGTCATTTGTGTAAATTGCAAAAAAATGGCCACACTTTCCTTCTCACTGAGAAGTGAAGTGTGTCTCTCCACCCTCGAATCTGGCATGGCCAGGTGATTTGCTTGGGCTGGTGGCCCAGTGACAAATGTGGCACAAGCCGAGACGGAAAATCCTTGGGCTTGGGACTGCCCTCTCTTGCTCCTCTTGGGCACCTGGCAGTTACCACCAGGGGAATGAGCCGGGCTGTCCTGCTGCATGATGGGAGAAAGGGCCCAGTTCCCCCTCCCCGTCTCTGACATCCTGTCAACTCTCAGCTGATTGCAGACGTGAGGGAGCCCAGCTAAGGCCAACAGAAGAACCGCCAGTGAGCGAGCCCACATCGCTGACTCCTACTCAAGGCATGAGACGTCGCTCTCTTTACATGTTCATCTTCTTGCTTCACTGTGCAGCCCTGAACCCCTGACGCCATCCAGTCCCCGACTCCACAGCCTCCACTTCCTTGGACAGACTTCGGCCAAAGCCTTTCTCCCCAGGCTGTTTGGCGGGACTCGGGGTTGAATCCAGTCCCTGGAGGGTGCTTGCCTGCCACACTGGTCCACCCTCTCCCTGTGGCTCCCTGGACAGCTTCCTTCCTCAGCATCTCCTTGGGCTTCTCTAGGGCCACCTGCCTGGAGCTAGGCCTCATTCTCGGAGGACCATTCCATTTACATCAGGTATTGCCAAAACAGTCGTACGTGTGCAATGAAACGAAGAAGTGGCTGAGTGAGGGCCAGTGGATGGGTTGATATCATTGCTTGGAGAACTGGGCTACCAATGACTCCACGGTGGCTCTGGCCTGTCGGAGAGGACCCAGGCGGACAGTTCAGCCCAGTGCTGGCACTTCCAAGGGCTGGAAGACATGAGCCATAACCCTGGTGCTGAGTCTTAGACGTGCTGCTGTCCCTGGCCTCCAAAAGCCTAGGTCTAGTCTGTCCATTTGGGCCCTGGTTCAGATGGGAAAGACGATTAAAACATCCTTTCTTAGTCACCAGCTTTGGAGTTCGACTTGCTCAGGCAATCTTGGAGAACATCGGTAGCTGCAAGCACTATCATCTCTTCATCCGCACCCTGAATCAGGCTTCTCGCCACCAAAGAGCCCCCCACGCCCGCCGCAGAGCCTGCACTGCTCCGAGACGCTCACTCTGGCTTGGGTGACTGGAGGAGGCAGTGGGAAACCTGACATTCCAAGGACAACGCAAGTACAGACAGTGACAGACAGGAAGTAGCCTGGCGCTGGGCCAGCTTGTCCTCTGTAGAGGGACTGAGATGACGAGGCCTTCAGTGAAGAGAGAAGACAGTCGCTTCTGGGTACGTGGGCAGGAGGTGAGGCTGACGGACAAAGGAAGGCAGAGGTGCCCTCAGTGCCCAGGCTTTCCTGGACCCCCTTGGTCCTGCTCTCCCGAGTCGTGTGTCCTCAGAGGAAGGGCTTGCCCAGCCTCCTTCCCGGGTTTCCTGGGGCACAAAGCCAGTCTGGTGTGAGGCTGGCCTCTGTCCACTGGGACCTGGGGGAACAGGACATGCTCAAGAAAGCATTGGGAGGTTTCATGCATCATGTGAAACGCTGCAATGGATAAGTGACAGCAGACCCAGAGATTAAAGTGTGTGTGTGTGTGTGTGTGTGTGTGTGTGTGTGTGTGTGTTACTTAAATGGGTATATTTTGATATTTTAGTATTGTGTGTGTGTCCATCCATCTTAGTTCATGATATTCTCAGTGATCGGAAAAGCCAACGTTAATAAAGAAAGGTGACCCGGGAGAGGGAGGGGGAGGCGGAGGGCCCAGGGGATGAGGTGTGAGCGGCTGTGTTTGCCTGTGAGTCACAGTGAGTCGGCGACGTGTTGAGGGCACGTGGATGCCGGTGGCAGAGTGTCCCCTGGAAGATGAACTGCGTCTCTGGGCCATGCATAGACTCATTAGGAAGCTGAGGACGTCTGTCACGGAGCTGACAGTGCATGCCAGCTGTCTTGCCCACGTGTGCTCACAGGAGCGCTGTCCTGGCTGCTCCGGGCTCCGTTCCCAGCCTCCAGTGCTGCCGGCCACCCTCCCGACACAGAAAGTCTTACCAAGAAGACGGGCCTCATCTCCTGAGCCTCACTCTGCCCCTGGCACGGAGGTGGGAGGGGGCTGCCACTCACCCGCAGGCACTCCATGCTCACAACACCTCGCCACGCCTGGCAGTGCTCCTCGTCGCCTCAAAGACTCACACGGCTCCTGGACTAGACTCAGGCAGCCTCTGCCGGAGGCCGCAGCCGTGGCTTTAGCAATGGAGAGGTACTCCGTCGCCCGTGGGTGACGTCACACACGGAATTTGGTCTCCGGACTCCAAGCCTTAGGTCTTTGCTGCTGGATCCGTGATTCCCCAAATCGCCTGACCACACAGAAGACTCAACTGCCGCATGTGGGTGAGCAAGAAGAATCAAATCTACACAGACCCATCCTCCCAACCCAGGTCCCAGCGCTGCCTGAACCTGACGGGAGTTTGAAAGTGACTTGGGTGTAGGGATCCAACCAACATGGGGTCCAGGTGCTTCAGGGGCCTAGCTTTTCCTGCCAGGATCCATCTCCGACCTCCCGGGAAGCTGATCGTGAAGCTCGGAGTTGGGACTTTGGACATCCGAGTGGGCGAGGACGCTCGTGAGCTGCTGCAAGCAGCCGCCTGGGCCCCGCTGCCGGGGCGGTGAGAAGTGACTCTATCTGCCTGATGTTCAGGGTGCTGCGGTTTACAGGCCACTCCCACGTGCCCTGTTTCATTGCGTCTGTGAGGGGGGTGGTGAGGGGGGGTGCTGGAGTCCCATCAAACAAAGTGAAAGAGGTTGAAAAGGAGCTTTTAAAAACCCAGAGCCATGCCGAAACTGGTTTGGCTCAGTGGATAGAGCGTCGGTCTGCAGACTGGAGGGTCCCAGGTTCGATTCCGGTCAAGGGCATGTACATTGGTTGCGGGCACATCCCCCGGTGGGGGGTGTGCAGGAGGCAGCTGGTCGATGTCTCTCTCTCATCGATGTTTCTAGCTCTCTATCCCTCTCCCTTCCTCTCTGTGAAAAATCAATAAAATACATTATATAAAAAAAACCCAGAGCCAGGCCTACGGACTGTCTGTCTAGGGTTCTTTCCAGTTCCTGGATTCCTGAGGGCCTGGGGTCTGGCCGACCCTCCGTACCACCCAGCACGGTGGCAGGAGTCCTGCACTCGAGGCCCACGAGTGGAAGCTGTGAGCACAGACACGCTGCCCGTCCTACAGGGCACTGCCCAGCGCCTGCTGATGTGCCAGGGACTCAGCCTCGCCCAGTGCTGGGGGCGCCTTGATAACTGTGTTACAAATTTTAGACTCCTCCTTGAAGAGGAATTTATGAGCCAAAGTACAAATTCATGGAGACTCAGAATCCCAGGCCTTGAGGGTGACCTGCTTAGGATCTAACTGTCTGCCACTTCCCTGCATTCGGGGATTTTGAGTAGAACGAAGAGGGCAGATACCGAGGGAGGCAGAGGCGGTTACTCTACGCTGTGTTCGCTGGCTGGTGGGGCTGGACCTGCTTCCGGGAAGGCTGAATGAGAGGAACCCCTCCCCGTGGCTTCCAGGGAGCACCGCTGTGTGGGCGAAGGGTACACACTGCCCGAGCGCCTCCTGCGGGAGGACGGAAAAGGGACACGGAGGCTGGGGAAGGTGCTGACCGCGTCACCTGCCCGTTTGTTTTTGTGCCTCGTCTGTGGCATCAAAACTGAACTGTGTGTGTCTGTTGCCCGGGACGGCTTTTCAGTGTCAGATATACCGAGCGAACTGCATTGTGATGTTTTAAACTGAAATAAAGCATTTTCACCTCCATGTGTGGTCAAGTCTCATGATGAACACAACTACATCTGATCATGACCTGACAGTCAGAGACCCGGCAGGAAAAACTCAACGCTCCACGCTGCGCAGGTCGCTTTAAGCCCCGGGACAGCAGAATAAGTCGCTGCTGTGGGCCTGAGGAAGCACCGCGTGTTTCACAGGTTTGTATGAGCATCGCCATGGCTCTGCGCAGACCGCCGCCTCAGGAGAGGGGCAGCTGGGAGGCTGCACAGTGGGTGGCGCCCAGCTCGTTGCCAGAAGGGACACCTGTGAGAAATGGCACTTGGGAAGTGAGGAAGGAAGCAGTTCATGGGAGGGCATGTTCTGAAGGGATCTGGAAAACTCCACAGCATCCTAATGCAGAGGAGGCGTCTGAACAGCCGTTAGCAAAAGAAGGGAACCGCTGACCCTCCTCCTGCCAGGCTCCGGCGGTGCAGATCCAGGGTCCCGGGTGAACAGAAAGCCTGTCCTTGGTGAAGCATCTGGGCTCAGTCCTTTTCTATTAAGCAGTTAACTTTATAATGTTCACCCGCAGATTTGCCTAAAGATAGACTCAAATAGTGTTGCACTCCGATGCCCTCCTCCGGACTTTCTGCTGTTTGGTCCGTTGTTTTAATCCCATCTTGCTCTTTCGCTTTATAAAATAGTGGTTTGATTTAGAAAGTGTTTTAGAATCACCTGCGTGTTCTTCTACATGTCATTTCTTCCTGCGTTTCGTATCTTCTTTTGAGGTTTTCCCCCTTCTTTCTGAAGGAAGTCGTCTTTAGTGATGGTCTATGGCAGTGGTCAGCAAACTCATTAGTCAACAGAGCCAAATATCAACAGTACAACGATTGAAATTTCTTTTGAGAGCCAAATTTTTTAAACTTAAACTTCTTCTAACGCCACTTCTTCAAAATAGACTCGCCCAGGCCGTGGTATTTTGTGGAAGAGCCACACTCAAGGGGCCAAAGAGCCGCATGTGGCTCGCGAGCCGCAGTTTGCCGACCACACGTCTATGGGTACCATACTCGACTAGTTCTTGTTTATCAAAAAAACCAAGTTTTTATGTCATTCTTGTTCTTGAAAGATAATTTCACTGAGTATACAACTTGAGATTAATAGTTACCTCCTGTCCACACTCTCAAGACATCACTCCACTCCCTCTGACTTTTGGGGTTGGTTGTTTTGAGAAGTCAGTTACCAACCGAATTATCTTTGCTCTGACTTGTCTCTCTGGCTGTTTTTCAGATTTTCTTTTTGTCTCCAGTGTTCTTTGATTTAAAACATGTGAGCAGGTGTGAATTTTTAAAAAATTTATTCAGATTGGGATTTGTTGTGCTTCCTAAATCTGTGGATTGTATTTTCCATCAGTTACTGAAAACTCTAGCTACTAACATATCAAATATGTCTTCTCTTTAAACTCTCTTGAGAATTGCAGTTAAATGTACTCAGACCTTTTTATTCTGTGCTACATGTTGCTTAACCTACCTTTTGCATTTCCATCTCTTTATCTATCTGCACTGTGTTCTTCATGTTCATCTTCCAGTTCCCTACTTCTCTTCAGTTGGCTCTAATCTCCTTCCAGTTCTATTTTTAATTAGTATGTTTTTCATTTTTAAAAGTTCAATTTAGGTCTTTTTTTAAACCTGCATGGTCATTGTTGAGAGCATCTTGCTCTTTACTCCTGTATAAAATTCTTATTTCTTTGAATATATTAAACTCACAAATTTTATATTTTACTAGGGGCCCAATGCATGAAATTTGTGCAAGAGTAGGCCTTCTTTCCCCCCGCTGCCAGCACTGGCTTCCCTCTGGCACTTGGGACCCGGGCTTCCGTCTGGCCACCGGCAGGCACCTGGGACCCATCCTCACAGCCCCAGCTTTGTCCGGAAGGTCATCTGGAAGGTCATCCGGAAGGTCGTCCGGTCTAATTAATATTATTACACTTTTACTACTAGTATTATAGATGCTCAGTGGTGCCAAAATCAGCAGTGTTTGGGGTCTAAGTTTGAAGTTCATTACTTCTGCTGTCACTCATGCTTTCTTATTTCCTTATGTGTTTTATATCTTTTTGGTTTTGTTTGTTTTTTTTCCATTGCTTTATAGAGAGAGTGGAAGGGAGGGCTGAAGGGGGAGGGAGAAGAGAGAGAAACATCAACATGAGACATTGATTGGTTGCCTTCTGCACGTGCCCTGACTGGAGCTGGGGATCGAATCTGCAACTAAGTTACATGCCCTTGACTGGAAATTGAACCGGAAGCCCTTCGGTGCACAGGCCATGCTCTAACCACTGAGCAACGCTGCCAGGGCTGTTTTATAGGTTTGATTGTGAACTCGTGTTTGGTAGAATGCTGTTTTACATTGGTGCCAGCCAGGAAAGACGTTCTTGCTCCTGAGCTGTCCTCCTCTCCATGATAACGCCACAAAATGTAGCTACCCTCAGAGGCCGAGAGGAATGAGTGACTGAGTGAAGAAGGAGTGGGAAAGCTAAGTGGGGGGGAACCTAGAAGGTACACGCATTTCTCTCCAATGCAAGCCTCTAGACCAGGGGTGGGGAATGTCTGGCCCGCAGGTCATGTAAGACCTGTGAAATCATTGGGTCTGGCCCTGCCAAGGCATTTTGGGTGAGTTAATTAAATGTTTGACGAATAGAGCAGGCCAATTTTTTTAAAATATATTTTTATTGATTTTTTACAGAGAGGAAGGGAGAGGGATAGAGAGTTAGAAACATCGATGAGAGAGAAAACATCGACCAGCCGCCTCCTGCACACCCACTACCAGGGATGTGCCCGCAACCAATGTACATGCCCCTGACCGGAATCGAACCTGGGACCCTTCAGTCCTCAGGCCGACGCTCTATCCACTGAGCCAAACCGGTTTCGGCAAGCAGGCCAATTTTTAAGTTGATAATTCTGTATGCCCCAAGAATGTTGTTATAAATATGCAAACCCCGGGACAGCAGGAAAAAGGTCCCCACCCCTGCCCTTGACTAACATGAGCCCGAGATAGGGGAGAACAAGGAGGTTTAACTTCACAAGTTGTTCAGTGTTTGATGGTTATAAAAGAATCACTATTCTAACTACAGAAATAAGACAATTTGGGGGGTTAGAAGTAAATTATTCAAGAGCAACCAGAGACATGGATCTAGGTATCATTCAAGAAGCAAAGAAGGGCTAGATCCATAGGACGGATTAGAATTAGGCAACTGTGGGGACAAAAACCATTATTTTATGCCTACACCCTGTTCACTTCCATATGATTAGTGTAAAAGGCCTATTTTCATATACGTTTAAGAAATAAATAGGCCGATTTCAGGTTCTGAAAAATCTTGGCAGAGACATCCTGATAATACACATCACGCCACTGAGGTGACATGGTATTTTCTGCTGAACTCGTTTTAAGCATTTCCTGAATGCTTATCAGGTGGCCTGGCCTGCGATGACCACCTGATAGTCAGGAGCTGTAGGGGTAGCTAGGCAGCCAGCGGCTTGGAGAAGGGGCGTGAGTTAGCCTGCTGCGCCACCTACTGGCACCCCTCGAAGGCCACGCCTCTGGGGCGAACTTGCCAGGACTCAGGTTTTGCATTGAATTAAAAAGTCTTCCATGCATTCACTTTTGACAAATCAAATAAGTGCATTGGGCATTCTTTATTTAGAAGTGCTGGGTTCTCCTATGTGTTCTGAAGCTTTAGACCTTGCCACGTATGTCTTCAAGGCAGAATCTTGTGGAGATCCACGTGTTTCTTGCTTGGGACCAAGTGGGAACAAGACACACACCTCCTCCCTTGACTTAAAGCTGATTTTTTTTTTGTTTTATTTTGTTTTTATTTTTATTTTTTTATTTTTTTATTTTTTTTATTTTTTATTTTTATTTTTTTAATTTCTTTATTGATTAAGGTGTCACATATTTGTCCTCATCCCCCCATTCCCATCCCACACCCCTTCCCATGGATGCCCCAACCCCTTGTTGAACTTAACCATTGGTTAGGCTCATATGCATGCACACAAGTCCCTTGGTTGATCTCTCCCCCCTCCCCCAACCCTCCCCTATCTTCCCTCTGAGGCCCGATATTCCGATCGATGCCTCCCTGTTTCTGGTTCTGTTCTTGTTCATCAGTCTATGTTGTTCATCATTTCCCCTAGATGAGCAAGATCATGTGTCACTAGAGATATACTTATAAGAACTGAATGTGAGATGAGCAATAATAGTTATGCTGACAGGCAAATGAATCAGTCTGTAGTGAGTTTCTTTCTGGACCAACAGTTCTTTTGAGACCCCATATCAATGTCCACCAGTTCCTTATGTATACATGTCAGTACTGACCCCTCAGCTCTGGATGGTGGACAAATGGTGGTAATGCAGGTCTGACACCCTCTGTTTTGGTCTTGGCCGGACCCAGGGGCATGGCTTCACCCGGACTCAGGGGCACGTGGCCTCACCCGGGCCCAGGGGGCACATGGCCTCACCTGGACCCGGGTGCGTGTGGCCTCACCCGGACCCGGGATGATCCAGCTTCACCCGGACCCAGGGGTGCGTGGCCTCACCCGGACCCAGGGGCACGTGGCCTCACCCAGACCCAGGGGGCGTGTGGCCTCACCTGGACCCAGGTGCGCGCGGCCTCACCCGGACCCGGGACCCAGCCTCGCCTGGATCCAGGGACACACGGCCTCACCCGGACCCGGGATGCTCCAGCTTCACCCGGACCCAGGGGCACGTGGCCTCACCCAGACCCAGTGGCGCGTGGCTTCACCCAGACCCAGGGGCGCGTGGCCCCACCCGGACCCAGGGGCGCGTGGCCTCTCCCAGACCCACGGGCACGTGGCCTCAACCGGACCCAGGGGCGCACAGACTCACCCGGACCCAGGATCCAGCTTCACCCGGACCCAGGAGCGCGTGGCCTCACCCGGACCCAGGGGTGTGTGGCCTCTTCCAGACCCATGGTCGTGTGGCCTCACCCGGATCCAAGGGCGCACGGCCTCACACTGACCCAGGGGTGTGAGGCCTCACCTAGACCCAGGGGTGTGTGACCACACCCGAGCCCAGGGGTATGCAGCCTCGCCCGGACCCGGGACCCACCTCTCCCGGACCCAGGGGCGTATGGCCTCACCCAGACCTGGGATCCAGCTTCACCCGGACCCAGGGCCGCATGGCCTCACCCGGACCCAGGGGCGTGTGGCCTCACTCAGACCCAGGGGCGCGTGGCCTCTCCTGGACCCAGGGGCGCGTGGCCTCACCCGGACCCAGGTGCGCGAGGCCTCACCCGGACCCAGGACCCAGCCTCTCCCGGATCCAGGGGCACACGGCCTCACCCGGGCCCGGGATCCAGCTTCACCCGGACCCAGGGGCGCGTGGCCTCACCCAGACCCGGGATCCAGCTTCACCCGGACCCAGGGGCTCATGGCCTCACCCGGACCCAGGGGCGCACGGCCTCACCCAGACCCGGGATCCAGCTTCACCCGGACCCAGGGGCGCACGGCCTCACCCGGACCCGGGATCCAGCTTCACCCGGACCCAGGGGCGCATGGCTCACCCGGACCCAGGGGCGCACGGCCTCACCCAGACCCGGGATCCAGCTTCACCTGGACCCAGGGGCACACGGCCTCACCCGGACCCGGGATCCAGCTTCACCCGGACCCAGGGGCGCATGGCTCACCCGGACCCAGGAGCGCACGGCCTCACCCAGACCCGGGATCCAGCTTCACCCGGACCCAGGGGCGCGTGGCCTCTCCCGGACCCAGGGGCGCGTGGCCTCACCCGGACCCAGGGGTGCGTGGCCTCTCCCAGACCCATGGTCGTGTGGCCTCACCCGGATCCAGGGGCGCACGGCCTCACCCTGACCCAGGGGTGTGAGGCCTCACCTAGACCCAGGGGTGTGTGACCACACCTGAGCCCAGGGGTACGCAGCCTTGCCCGGACCCGGGACCCAGCATCTCCCGGACCCAGGGGCGTATGGCCTCACCTGGACCTGGGATCCAGCTTCACCCGGACCCAGGGGCGCGTGGCCTCACCCGGACCCAGGTGCGCGAGGCCTCACCCGGACCCGGGACCCAGCGGGGTTTCGTCTTCTTGATCCCAATTCCTGTTGGTCAATTCCCTCTCAGCGATTCCTTCGGCCATTTTCTCAGAGCTCCAGGGTGGCTCCCACAGAACTCGTTGGGCTGCGGGCTCGGCGAAGCTCTGGTGTGCCTGGTGCACGGTGGCGGGCTGGTCCGGGGTCACTGCGTCGGCCCTTGGGTCTGCAGCGGTGGCCAGTCGCCGAGCGTGCGCACCTGGCCGCTTCTGGGGCGTTGAGATTCTTGAAGGACTCGGAGGTCAGCAAGCGCGGAGTCTCCCACCCCATGTCTCTCAGGGGCTCGTCTGTCCGTGCTCGGCAGCGAGTGGAGCCATCCCCTCAGCCGGAGACCGCCGGGGGAACTGCGCCGAGCACGTTCCAGGCTGCCATTGTGTCGCCTGAGCCGTAGTTCTTAAAGTGTGATCTTTGGGTCACCAGCATCAGCATCATCCCGCGTACCCCTCTCTTTTATTCTAGTTGTAGAGCATCTGCTCAGCCAGCCCTCCGGTGGTTCTGGATGGTGTCTGCTCTGCTCTCCCGTCGTAGTCTCAAAATTGTTGTGGTAGGCAACAATCAGGCGTCCGCCCTATGCCTCCATCTTGGTCCTCCTTTGTATAGTTAAGTCTTGATTGTTGTTGGTGTCACTGGGAGGAATTGTCCTCCTGGCCAATTGTCCATGAGGACCCTCTGTGTCTATAAAGGAAGAGTTGCTGTGCAGGAGACACGTTTATGGGCCGGATCTTGTTGCAGCAAGGCTTTGGGGGTCACTGAGTCTGCCTCTTGAATGTGTCCCTTATGCGAGTGGTTGAAATCTGGTGTCATCTCACACCGACCACTAGATGCCCTCGTTTCTGGGTCTCCAGTGGGGTGCAGGTCAGCTACTGTCTGAGGCCACTCAGCAGGAGTTACAGTAAAAACTGGTTTCCTCCTCCTGTCTAAGCGGCCCAGGAGCAGTCCAACCAGAACCGCAGTTCATCTGGTCAAGCTGCCACAGGGCAGGCCACCCACATGCAAAAGCCGCTGCTAGGAGCCCAGGCGGGCCTGCAAAACGTGCAGGGCGGGTCTGCAAAACGTGCGGGGCGGGTCCCAGGGCGGGGTGGGTCTCAGGGCGGGGCGGGGTCTCAGGGCGCCACCAGGCCATGGCGTGGCGAACCGCAATGGCTGCAAGTCTGCTTTTTCTGCTTTCCACGTTTCTAAGCCCCCTCGTTCCGCACTCCAGCGCAGCAAACACTGATTGCTGGGCGCACCTCCGCAAGGAAGTTACTCCCACTCTCCGACATGAAGGCCGAGAGTCCAGCCTCTCCCCGCGGGCATCTGGGTCTCCCGCGAGTCCCCAGAAGCTGGATTTCAGGGTGATGGGGAGCTAATCTCCCCTAGGGTTGGAAAATAAGCCGCACGACCCTTCCCCCGCCACCAGTCCGACCCACGCGCCTCCGCACCTTATCCCTTCCGAGTTCGCTCTGTCCTCTTCCCTCTTAGCTGTAAATCCACCCTTCAGCCAGCTCTCCTGTGGTTCTGGGTGGCAGACGCTCTGCCCTCCAGTTGTATTTTTGAAATTGCTGTGCGCGGCGCAGTTCATTGTTTAACTTTGCCGCCTTCTTGGTTCTCCTCTCTCAAAATGGCTAAAGGACTTGAATGTAAGACGGGAAATCCTAAAAATCCTCCAAGTCGGTGTGGGCGGCCTCCGGGGCCCCGAGGATCTCACTGGGCAGCTCGGCCAGGTCGGTGACGCGGATGGGCCCGTCCCGCAGAAAGATGGTCTCTTCCTTCACCGAGAGCCACTGCGCCGAGTCCGCGGCCGCCGCCACAGCAGCTGCCGCGGCCGCCCACGAGCTCATGGCCCCGGCTGAGGTGCTGACTGAGAGGAGCAGCCGCCCGGCCTGGGGAGACGCGAGCAGGAGTCCTCGCGCTCACCAGTCCATCTTTTAGTTGTATTTCCGAAACTGCCATGCGAGGCAACAGATCAGCCGTTCAACTCCGCTGCCATCTTCCAGAGCCGTGGATTTTAAAGTGTGATCTTTGGCTCACCGGCATCAGCGTCATCCCGCATCCCCCTCTCTTTTACTCTAGTTGTAGAGCATCTGCTCAGCCAGCCCTCCGGTGGTTCTGGATGGTGTCCATTCTGTTTTCTAGTTGTAGTTTCAAAATTGTTGTGGTAGGCAACAATCAGGCGTCCGCCCTATGCCGCCATCTTGGTCCTCTCTGTCTGCTTTTTTTTTTAATATATATTTTTTTATTGATTTCAGAGAGGAAGGGAGAGGGAGAGAGAGATAGAAACATCAATGATGAGAGAGAATCATCGATTGGCTGCCTCCTGCACGCCCCCAACTGAGGAATGAGCCTGCAACCCGGGCATGTGCCCTGACCAGGAATCGAACCCGTGACCTCTTGGTCAAAGGTTGATGCTCAACCACTGAGCCATGCTGGCCGGGCTTAAAGCTGTTTTAAAATGTGCTTTTGACGTCATTAGATACAAGCACTTTGTGAAGGCAGTCCAGACTCTGATGCCACAGGATTATCAGGAAGCAAGTTTCTCGTTAACAAGTAAAACATGTCATTGAACTGTGCGACCCAAGGCCTCAGTAGCCCAGTCCCTGGCCTCTCATAAAAAGAGGAATCCAGTCTCCCTCTCTGGTTCTCACTCTCATTGTCTCTAAAATACAAGCAGAGAAGAGTCCGTCCTCTCTGATATTAAAACACTTTTTAAAACAAATCCTTGCTTTTGGGAGATGTTTCCTTATATTTGTTCACATGTCTGTGCAGCACCTGGCCCATACTCTCCCTGGGGAGAGTTTGCCGACTTCTGTTTAGCGCCGTTCGTATAAAAGCCCTTTGCTCAACTGAACGGAATGGACAACACTGCCACCCACCCTCCCGCAGCCTCTCGTGTGGGTACACAGTCCAGGCGCTGGCCCCGCCTTCCTGCACGCCAGGGAGACGGCCACGAAGTCGCCCAAGTTCCTTTCCTTTGCGGTGATATCAGTAAGGAGTTGTCTGATGGTAAATGACAGGAAGGCAGCTCAGACTGGCTTAAGGGAAAAAGGAAAGGATGGAGGTGGTTTGTTAGAAGATCCTGGGCTGGCTCACGGATGGGGAGCTGTAGGAACTGACGGGAGACCTGGGTCTGGGTGGAGTCAGATTCTGTGTCCATCACTCCCTCCTACTTGTCTCCTTACATTTACATGTTTCCCAGGGAGGTCAGACCTTCTCCACCGGCCAGACTCTAGCCCCCAGCAGTCTAAGAGTCACAATTATCCAGACACACGAAGGGCCTTATTCAGGGGCAATCCTGGGAAAAGCCAGGGGTGACTCACACAGCTAATTGTTGTGGCCGGAGAGATGACAAGTCCATTTCTGACCAGGAGGATGAGATTCTGTGATGGAATGGACAGTGGACTGGCAATTTCTCCAAAAGATAGAGGGAGGGGTTATTGACAGAGGTAGGAACAGGATGCTGGGCAGACAGCAGGCATCCATCCCTGCATCTCAGAGCCTCTTACCCAATAATTAAAGGGCCCTGCGCCCCCTCAGGCAGTCTCCCAATCTGGGGCACCCAGAGGCTGTTTTCCCGGCCATCTGTGGAAAACCCGTTCCAGGGCATTGCCTTGGTGACGCCGATCATTCTGAATTTAGAAATCCATCTCCCATCTCCGTCACCACCTGAGTCAGGACTATGATCTCTTTCCTGTGTTCTCCTAACACCCTCCCTTCTCCTCCACCTTCTCCTCCACCCACCTCCAGGCTTGTCCCTAATAATTCCTTCCACTTTGTTGCCACAGTTCTTGATAGTTTCAAGAAAAACACTTGATGTTGGGCAAGGTGCCTTCTCCTTTTGTAAGTTCATAGACCTGGGGACTTCTGGCCTTCCTCTCCACCTCTTCATTCTCCTTCTTTTTAAAAAAATATGTTTTTATTAATTTTAGAGAGAGAGGAAGGGAGAGGGATAGAAAGAGAGAAACTTCAATGAATGAAACATCATTGGTTGGCTGCTTCCTGCATGCTCCTTCCCTCCCCACGACTGGGGATCGAGTCAGAAACCCTTGTATGTGCCCTGACCAGGAATCAAACCAGTGACCTCTTGGTTCATGGGCTGACACTCAACCACTGAGCCACACCGGCCGGGCCGCCTCTTCAGTCTTTTCTGTGCAAGCAGGACAGGAGAACTAGCTGGACTCACTGGGCTGCACCCCCCCCGTGTAAGGTGAGTGCTCAGGCACCTTACATCCTCCCTTCTGGTCCCATGATCTCTGTCCTTCCTGTTCTCAGGACAGTCAGCACCTTTGCGCTTCCTTCTCTCCTGGGAGGGCGCACGTGGGTGGCGCTGTCCCTATGTCTCTGGCGTCAGGCCAAAGCTGCATTCTCTCCCAAGGTTCCTGAAAACCCTGCGTTTGGGAGTGACTTGCCCCTTGCAGCCCTCGTTTGACTCGTGATCTCTACAATGTCGGGTATGGGGCGTCGGTCACGGGAGACCAGACAGTGTCACCTTAAACCACGATGCTTGCCAAGGTGTTTGTTGACCTCAAAATACTTGTACATGCTCTGGAAAGGATACATATATATGATTCTTACATCATATATATGTGTATATTTATTTACATCATATGGCAGTGGCAAGGAGGGGGAGGATTGATGGAAGTGTTTTAGCTCACAGAATGGTCACCATGGCAACAGGAGCCTGAATCATCTCTATGGCGACACAGTGCTTGAAATTATGCCTAGCGGGACCGTGTGCATTGGCTGGGGAGGGTCTTGAGGACAGTAAAGGGCTACATTACAGATGTTTCAAAACGACCCTGGTTCTTGCTCAGGGGAGGTCACTGCCTTGTGTGTCCCAGGTTCTGCTTCGGGAGGGCTGCAGACCAACAGTCCCAAACAGCACAGACACCGACCCCCACAGCTTTGGTCGTCGCCGCTCGTGAATACACTAGCCAGGGAAGAGCCTTGTACTCAAAGCGCTGCCACCCAGTATGACATGCGCCGAGTATACAGCGCCCGGACCTCTGGCCCGGCTGCTGGCTGTCGGGAGCGTCTGCTCGGACACTGCCCGCCCTGCGGCATCACGGCTCCCGCTCCACGTGGAGAGCCACGGACACCGGGGCTGCTTTAAGGGAAACTTGACCAGGGCTTGAGCTCTACATACTCTTGCGCTAAAGCAGGGCTTCAAATAACGTCATTTCATTCAACATCTTTTTGCCATAAGATGCCATCAGAACTTAACTCTTGTGTATATCAATTAGCCTTGGCAACCTTGGTTTCTGTATCCCTCGTTTTGCCGCAGTTCCAGGAACTTATGGACAAGGTTCAGTGAGGAGGGACTGATTTGATTGTAGACAGTGTGGGGTGGGGCTTCACCTGCTCCTCAGTACAGCTGAGGGGACACTGATCTTGATGCCCAATGAATAATGCCTCTCCCCCCTCCCTCCTCCCTCCCCACAGAACCTCCAGCCTCGCTTTCAAGGGGCCTGGGGCCTTGGGCAGTCTTGGGGAGAGACTCACAGAGGTTCCAAGTCACTGTGACTCCACCCATTTTTGCCACTAGCTGGCTCTGGCCGCTGCTCCTTGCTCCGTCTGTGGTCACTGCCCACGCCACGCTGACCCCGGCTGCTGTGCCCAGCCACCACGTCAGCCTAAACAAGGCCACTGCTCCTCTCTACCTGCCCATGGGGGTCTTCCTGAGCCCGCAGCACAGCTCAAACCAGGTTCACCTTTGGGTGTGAATTTTCTTCAAGCGCAAGGATAACCAATGGGGCAGGTCACCAGATGAGACAGGTCCTCGTATGGCACATTCTGGGGCCCAAGGCCCAGGCTCAGCCCCCTCCATGCGACGAGGCCAGTTTACCTCCCTCCTGGAATGCCCTCAACACGCCTGTATTCCTTTTTATAAAGCAAACCTGTGACATCGATTTCTTTTTTTTTTTTAATATATTTTATTGATTTTTTACAGAGAGGAAGGGAGAGGGATAGAGAGTTAGAAACATCGATGAGAGAGAAACATCGATCAGCTGCCTCTTGCACACCCCCTACTGGGGATGTGCCCGCAACCAAGGTACATGCCCTTGACCGGAATCGAACCTGGGACCCTTGAGTCCGCAGGCCGACACTCTATCCACTGAGCCAAACCGGTTTCGGCTGTGACATCGATTTCTGCTGTGAGTCGCCAAACTCCTTGGAACGTGCCCTCTAATCCCATCAGGCCAACAGCCGAGCCCCACAGGCCTGTGTGGGGCTCCCAGCCCCGGCCCCTGCACCATGCAGCACCTGCCGGGTTAGGGGAAACTCCAAGGAATGGCTGCACCTTGGAGTCACTGGCAGGGCTTTGAGAAACACGGAGACCTGGGCTTCGTTCCCCAGACATTCTGACTTAGGCTGGAGTGTGGCCTGGGCACGGCGTTCAAACTTCCCCAGGTGACCCTAACGCCAACGCGGAGATACTGCTCTTATCAAAGTTACAATGGGACAAACTAAACAGAAAGTGTTCTCCAGTACAGCAACAAAGCGCAGTCATCGGTGGCCACATCAGGTTCCAGAAATGGAGAGGAGACACCCTTTGTGTCTTGCAAAGGCCCCCCGGCCACCAGCCCGGGGGAGCTCTGACCTCGCTGCGGGGACTCCAGGGGGTGCAGTGGGTGCTCACCCAGCTGCCATCATTGGCTGGGCCTGACGTGGAAGCGACCTCCTGCTCTCTGGGGGTTGGCAAGCTCTGCCTTCCCCACACATGGCTCTGAGGCCCCTTTGGTCCCGAGCTCCCAGGCTGTTCCCCAAAACGACAATTCATCGCTTTCCTCCTGCAGGTGACAACTGGAGCGTGGCAATGATTTTGAGCCCACCGCTGCCAGGCCTTTAGGATGGCCTCATGCCCCCTGGTGTGACGGTCCTCCGACATTCCCAGAGGGCCTGAGAGCTCTCACCATTGGACCGCCTGGCAGTGTGCATCCGAAGGCCAGGATTCTCCGGGCCCCTTCTAACCCACAGGAGGAATGCGCACGGGTCACCCCCAACCCCGGACCCTGGCGTCCTAGACGCAGGACGAGCGCACATCGCCCCCTGGTGGCGGTCGAGCAAACAGCAGGGGCGAGGCGGAGCAGCGCGCCCGGGCCGCCTCTCCCTCCAGGTGCTGCGGGACCTCGGCATCCTCGCTTTGCTCTGCAGACAGCTGCTCGGGTGCTGTGCGCCTGCCCCGCAGCGGTTCCGCCCCCGAAGCCGTCTCCCCGCCCTTTCCGGCGTTTGCAACCCAGGGACCCTGATCTCCCCGGAGCCGCCCCGGGAGTCGGGCGCGGAGCCCAGGTCGCACGTGGGCCGCGGCCGCCGTGAGATCCCCCAGAGCCGCGCGGGCCGAGGCTCCGGACCCCAGCACTCGGTCGCCGCTGCCCGGGACGGGGTCCGCTGTCTCCCGCAGCCGTGACTTGGGGCCGCCCTGGGGCGCCTCGGCGGCCACAGCTCCGGGGCCAGGAGACAGCTGGGCTGCCCGCGGCGGCGGCCAGGCACCCACGCTGGTCTGCAGTCCGAGAACCTACTAGTAAACTGCCTCTCTAGAAAGCAGTGGCCGGAGGGCTGGGACCCCAAATTACAGAACCCGCGCCCAGTTTCCCTTCACCACGTGACCGTCCGGGTTTTCCTGTGAATTAAAGCGCTGTAACGTAGGCCCAAGTGGGGGCCGTTCACGAACTGTGTGTGCTGAGTCCGCAGACGTGCAACGCGAGGTGCTGTTCATCCAGGGGACCATCCACCCAGAGCCCGTCCTGACCGGCAAAACCAGCGGCAACACTGAGCTTTAAAACTTGGAGGAGCCCTAACCGGTGTGGCCCAGCGGACCGAGCGCCGGCCTGCGGACTGAAGGTCCCGGGTTCGGTTCCGGTCAAGGGCATGTACCGTGGTTGCGGGCACATCCCCAGTGGGGGGTGTGCAGGAGGCAGCTGGTCGATGTTTCTCTCTCATCGATGTTTCTAACTCTCTATCCCTCTCCCTTCCTCTCTGTAAAGAACCAATAAAATATATTTTAAAAAAATAAAATAAATAAAACTTCGAGGAAATGGAAACATACACAGAAAAACACCAATGAACAAAACAACAAGAAAAATAAGACACCAAATGACCAGGGAGTTGAATCGGGAATTTTAAAAGCCTGCCCTCGCCACCAGAGCCGGCTCGCAGGGACTCGTGGAGAGTCTGTCGAACTTTCAAAGGACAAAGAAGCCCTCTCTCTCCCTTTTCGACATTGTTTCGGGGGATAGGAAAGGGGGGAGCTCCCCAACTCCTTTCACGATGCAATGTTTCTACCCGGACAAGGGCGCACTCAAAAGTTTTGCATTAATATTATTAATGACCATAGATGCAAAAACCCTAAACATGATATCAAATCAAATACAGCAGTGTATTTAAAATGCATCTGAATCGAGGAGGATTTATCCCAGGAATACAAGAGCGTTTAACATCAGAAAAATATCTATCGTCGTTATTCAACACATGGAAAAAGTAAAGGAAAAAACCAAACCATCCTCTGATAGATTAGAAACGCATTTGCACATCTGGTGAGAATTCACGGTGAAACTTCAGCAGACCAGGGGTACAGGGTATCTTTCTGAGTGTCGGCCACGTCGTACCTACTAGTGAAATGTGAGGAGTGCGTGGAAGTCAGGGCCAAGGCAAAGGTGCCCCGCCCTGTAATGGAGGGTCTGACCTTGAGATGTTCAATCTGGCGTCACTAGCCATTACCACAGGTGGGTTTTCAAGTTTAAATCGTATTAAAGATTCAGTTCCTGAGTCTCACAAGCTGTATCGCAAGCACTAAGCAGCCAACTGTGGCGACCACAGTGCTAAGTGCCTGCACGGGGCCAAGGGCGCTCATGTACTCTCCCGCGTTACAATTCAATTCTTCCGACAACAGCAAGAACTGGTGTGAGCCCCACCCTGCAGATGTGACACTGAGGCAGAGTGAGCAAGTGACCTGCCCAGAGCCGTGGAGCCAGGACAGGAAAAGCCAGGATGCAAACCGCGGGCCACTGGCTCGAGCTTGCCCTTTGACACAATGCTCTTTTGCCTCGGTACCCCTTCAGCGCACCAACAAAACAAATTGGAGAACATAACGGGGGGGGGGGCATAGGGGGGGCGGGGGGAGGAACAGACCAAAAAAGATGTCTTTACAACAGCAAGACAATTTTAAAAATATATATATTTTATTGATTTTTTACAGAGAGGAAGGGAGAGGGATAGAGAGTTAGAAACATCGAACAGCTGCCTCCTGCACACCCCCACTGGGGATGTGCCTGCAACCAAGGTACATGCCCTTGACCGGAATCGAACCTGGGACCCTTCAGTCTGCAGGCCAATGCTCTATCCACTGAGCTAAACCGGTCAGGGCAAGACACTTTATAAAAAAACAATGAGGCACGAAGCAAACAAAAGACATACAAGACAGCTCCTTACCCGGGAGGAAGTCCTGGCTCCCAGTCCCTCGCTCTGTCTGGCTAGGGCAGGGTGGCCGCAGGCTCCCGCAGGTGGCCGGGAGGCACTGTTCGGCACAACTGTAGCCGGTACCCCAGGCAGTGAATCACCTCCTGGATTTCAAGCAAGGACCCCTGGCGGAACCTTCCAAAATTCGCTTGTGGCTTCCCCTCCTTCCAGGGGGTGACCTGTGGAGCCTCGTCTCCTCCCAGCAGGGTCTCCCTCTGCCAACAGCAACCTCAGTGACGGTGCTTGTCTCTACTCTCTACCTGCCCCAAGCGCCAAAGATCTCTCCGGAGCTGGACCTCCATCAGGACACAGACACAGTTTTCAGCACCTTGGAGAAGCTCTTCGCATTCTGAGCAGGGGCCAAAGGCTTCAGCCAAGCTTTCCAACTTCCCGTTGGGCTCGCTGCTTCCAGGGGGTTGAAAGAAGTCTTTCCAGCGTGTGCAGTGGAATGGCTTGTGTTTTGAGAAGTTTAAAGGATGGCCCCATAATACCTCTGGGATAATGCCCAGGGCTAACGTCATCCTTAATGGGAGCTCCTTGCGCCATCTGCAGACTGTCCAGTGCTCTTACTAGGCACAGAACCAAGGGGGCGTCACCCTCCGGCTCCAGAGTAAGGAGAGGCAACAGAACGTGAGGAGCTACTTCTGGGATTCCCTTCAGGGCACTAAACGCCCTGGGGGGCCCACGGGCTGTGCCCACGGCTGTGCCTCTTCGTGTTCTCAAGCTTATTAGTGGTCCAGCTCTGCCCCCTATTCTTCCCTCAGAGATGAACAGTAACCCCTACAGCACCTCCAGTCTGTTGATCGTTCTAATGCTAAAGCTCGAAGTTGCAACAACACTTAAACCTACTCCTCTAACTGGGGAAAGGAAAATGAAATGGCTATAGGATAATTTTAAAAATATATTTAAAGAACTAGATGAGTTAATCTTTGTGGAGTTATTTGCATTGTATAAATAAAGTCCAAGTAGGTACAGTTGCTAGCTTCTGATTACGTGCCTTCCATTTCTCAGGGTCCTAGAACTTCAACCACCAAGAAAGAGGGATACAGTTAACTCATGTGGACTGTTATGGACTGAAGGTGTGCACCCCCCCCCCAATTTGTATGTTATTAACCCCCAGCGTGGCTGTGTTTAGCATATTTGGAGATGGGGCTTCTGAGGAAGGAATCAAGGTTAAATGAAGTCATAAGGGTGGGGCCCTGGTCCTATAGGATTAGTGTCCTTCCAAGCAGAGACTTTAGTGAGCCCCCCCTCATCCCTGCACTGAGGAAAGATCAAGTGGGGGTAGAGATGTGATTGTCTATAATCCAGAAAGAGAGGCCTTCAGAAACCAAATTTGCTGCCACCTTAATCTCAGACTTCCAGCCTCCAGAATTGTGAGCAAATAAATTTATGTTGTTTAAGCCATCTAGACTGTGGAACTTCGTTATGGCATCCTGAGCAAAATAAATACAGCCGACTCTTGACACCATGGGGTTAGGGACACTCCCTCCTCGTGCAGTCAAAACTCTGTGTTTAAAATTTGACTCTACACTCAGCCCTTCAAATACCCGGATTCAACCAACTGCAGATTGAAACAGCATTTGGGAATTGGCAGTTGGGAATGTGGAAATACTGTTTTCCAGCCGTGATTGGTTGAATCTGCAGATGTGACACCTGTGGATACGAAAGGTCAGCTGATTTACTGAAAAGAACCTGTGTAGATGTGGACATGCGGTTCAAACCCATGCTGTTTGAGGGTCAACTGCACGTATAAAGCTTCAGAGGGTTTAAGCTGGGCCCACGGATAGAGCTGTGTTTCAGTCGGATTTTTCAATGTAATCCTATGTAGTTTATACATTTAGAAACATTATTCTGAGAAGGGCTGCAAAGCTTCATCAAACTGCCAACAAGGTCCCATAAATAAGGCACAAAAAAACATTAAGAACCAATTTACCTCCTCTGGTGGTCATAAAATAAACCCATGTGTCTCAGGGTGACAGGCCTCTCCAATTGTTTTCAACCATAAGTCTTACTATTTTCTAGTACATTTTGCTCTATACCCTTTAACTATATTAAAACCTGTACATCAATACAGATATAGGTGAGGAAGAACATTATATAGTATTGTCTGAAATTTTTAATTCTAGCAGACATATACACTTTGAGTGTTAGACATTATGTAACATAGTGTAACCACACACACACACACACACACACACACACACACACACATATATATATACCAAATGTACCACATAATAAGATTACAAATTACAGTGAACAGCATAATGATAAGTACAACAGGGCAACCAGAAGGATCAATGTTTGAAAGCTGGACTGTAAGAAACCTTTCAGGAAAGCAGAGCCGCTGAGTCTGACAAGGAAACAGCTCACATGTTTGCTGTCAGGGCTCAGGGAAGGAGGCTAACCAGCTGATGCTAATGAGTGGAGTAAGTCAACCGACACATTTCTGCTGTTAGGCAGTGGTTTATAACTAGGTCTAAAGAACCTAAATATCCTATCTGGGAGAAATCATCATCATCATCATAACAACCACCAAACTGAGATATCTCACAACTCCATCAATACCCAATCCTACTGCCCAAAACACCAGTGCTTTATAAATACAGAACTGGGAAGAATTCATCAATGGGGGTGAGGGGAAGAGGAAGGCAAGCTTTTAGGGAATATATAAGTAAAATAGCCACGTGAAAATAAACATTTGGGATGGCTTTCCTTTGTATAGTATTTGTACAGGATTATATTTATAATCCTAAGTGAGGCCAAGCTTTATGCATCAAGTTCATTACTGTTGCTTCTAACATAGAATGAAAGCAATCTAGCAACCAGGAATCCGGTTACTGTGCACATTCTATCCGTGGGGTGTTTAACACGCTGGCATTAGAATGAGGATTAAAGGGACAATGTAATACCAGAGGAAAATACTTATGTTTATATTATATTATATTAAAAACCCACCAACACTCAAAACTGAAGAGAGTATGATTCTAATTTATGGGCGTGGGGAGGAATCTCAGTTAAAGAGTTTGGTAAAACACTCTTTCTTCCTTTCCCTCTTATCCTCGCTGTATTTTCTCCGTTTTTCACCATCATTTCATTCGCTCAGCAAAGTCGGTTAGTGCAGGCACTGCCCTGGGCCAGAGCAAAGAGCATGGGGTAACAGGTCCGGTGCTCAGGGAACTGCCTCTCAGTCAGACAGGGCGTAAACTCAGCAAGATAACCCAGCTAAGCGGCTTATCAGAAGGCTGGTGTTCGGCGAAAAATGAAGCACCGAAAGAAAAGAAAATTGATGCTGCAGTTCCTGCGTGGCGGGGCGGGGCGCGGATACGGCACCAGGTGACAGGACTCGGGCCGGCGGCTCTCGGGACGCGCGGGACGCGCCAGCCCAGCAGGCGGCGCTGCGGCCGCGCCGTGCGGAGGGGTCATGTGACCCGGGGGCGGGGCAGGAGCGCTGAGCGGCCCGCGGATTTGGCTCCGCCCTTTCCCTTCAGACAGGCGCCAGGCGGGCGGAGCCGACAACCAAACCGACGTCTTCCGAGCGTCGGGGGGCGGGGCGGGCGGGCGGGATTGGGCTGGGCCTCCGGCGCGAGGTCTCCGCCGCGTTGGTTCTTCGGTTGCGCGGCGCGGCTGCCGGGTGTGCGGTCGGGCCGGGAGCTGGGAGCAATGGCGACCTTTGTGAGCGAGCTGGAGGCGGCCAAGAAGAACCTGAGCGAGGCGCTGGGGGACAACGTGAAACAGTAAGCGGCGCGGCCTGCGCTCTCCGCGCGGGCTCCGGCCCCGACCGCCCGGAGACGCCCCCGCCGCCCGGGCCTGGGCAGCCGGCGTCGCGGGCGGCGGGGCCTCTGCGCCGGGCGGGCCGCCGGGCCTCTGCGCTGCGGCCGCCTCCCCGCCTCCCCGGGCGCCGGGACTGGCCTGGGGGGGCGGGGGGAGCGCGCTTCACGCGCCGGCCTACTGTGCGGGTGCGGCCCGGTGCGGGGCGCCCAGGAGGGCTTCCTGGAGGCGGAGGCCCTGCGCTCGGTGGGCAGTCGGCGCTTAAGGACGGCCGTCTCGGACCCTCCGGTAGGATAGTAGCCGTGGGCGCCGCCGGAACACCTCCCAAGCGCCCTGAGTCTAAGGCACCGCCTCGTGTAACCTCAGCAGAGATGGGAGCCAGGTGCGGTTATTCCCACTCGGTAGGTGAGAAGATGGCGGTCCAGAGAGGAAGTCACTGCAGGACTGGGACCCCCTGGCCCCGATACCTGACGGGTTGGTTGCAAAGGGCCCAGGTGCCCAGCCACACCTTCCCCAGGCTACAGCGGGGGACCGAGGACACTGCTGGGTCAGACGCCGAGTGGGCGAGTGTAGTGTCCATCATTCAGTCAAGGCCGGGCCTAACGTCTAGGAGCAACCTCTGAGATGCTGTGTATGGGCCCCCAGGGAGTGTCCTGTTCAAACAGGTGCTGAATGTTTTGGGTGCCTTGGTCATGTGTTACTGCTTTTCTCCAGGTGTCTCCAGTGCTTCCTAGCCTGGCCCACCTCCACGCCTCGCCTTCACAGGCTGACTGGCTTGGCTTTGGTATTGCTGAGGAAAACAGCCGTTTTCTGTGGGTATACAGTAAGTCAGCATGGGGGCCAAGACTAGAGTCAGTCTTCCAGCCTTTGATAGCCAGGGCTGCCTGTTTGGGCACAAAGTTTGCCCACAGGTAGACAGCACCGTGTTGGAACAGCTTCCCTGCAGAGCCTCGTCTCAGCTCTGAATCAGCTCGCACGCTCCAGACATGCGTCTTTTTGCATCTTGTAAACTAGTGATGCAAGTTTCTTGTGTTACTGACCTCTTGTTGGATAGAAGAGGACGGGAAAAGAGCTCTATTTCACGTCCTAATTGTTCCTGTCCTTTAAAAACAAGAAGGCCTCTAAACGTCCACTGTTGGGAAGTTATCAGTACTGAGCGTGTGAAACGTGGTGGCAAGCTCTGGAACTAAACATGTTTGGCTGTTGAGTGAAAGTGCTTTACGATTCCATTAAGGCTGCATGTTTTCTCCTGGAAAAAAAAAATTTTTCACTCGAACCCAGAGCTTTGGCTGCAATTTCATTCATCCATGGCCAGTTCCATGCAGAGATCATGGCCAGTTCCATGCAGAGATCACGGCCAGGTACATACAGAGATCGTGGCCAGTTCCATGCAGAGATCATGGCCAGGTCTATACAGAGATCATGGCCAGGTCTATACAGAGATCATGGCCAGTTCCATGCAGAGATCATGGCTAGGTCCATGCAGAGATCGTGGCCAGTTCCATACAGAGATCATGGCCAGGTCTATACAGAGATCATGGCCAGTTCCATGCAGAGATCATAGCCAGGTCTATGCAGAGATCATGGCCAGTTCCATACAGAGATCATGGCTAGGTCCATACAGAGATCATGGCCAGTTCCATGCAGAGATCATAGCCAGGTCTATGCAGAGATCATGGCCAGTTCCATACAGAGATCGTGGCCAGGTCTATGCAGAGATCATGGCCAGGTACATGCAGAGATCATGGCCAGGTCTTGCAGAGATCATGGCCAGTTCCATGCAGAGATCATGGCCAGGTACATGACAGATCATGACTAGGTATGTGCAGAGATCATGCTGAGGCGCCCAGAAGCTAATCGGTGAACAGGAGAGGCCCTGCTTGGGGCATATGGCAGCGAGGGCATTGAACCATCTGGCAGAGAAATCTCTGCTTTTTTTCTTTTCCTGTTTGGAACTCAGATGAGCATTAGAAAGTAAACAAGTGTGAACTGAAAGTGATTATGAGACATGTACTAATTTATTAATCTTGTTTGATGAACAGGGAGCAGCTTCCTTAAGCACTGAAACATGAGGTGTGGATGTAAAAACATATATTTTACTCATTTCAAGTGGTGTTATGTTAGAAAAGGTTGGATCTTTTCTTTTCTACCAGTCAACTAGTTATTTTTACGATTAGCGGTTGCTTTTCACTTTAAAAACCACTAAGTTTCTGACATCTATGTGTGTTTTCTTGGTGGTGAGCCGTTTTAGAAACGAATTACTTCAGCCTGTTAGATTGAAACTGGACTGTATTTGAAAGGAAAGAGGTCAGTCAGAAACAGTATTAATGACCACTCCCCAGCCCATAAAACACACACATTTTAATATATAAATCTATTTTGAAATTGAATTATAGTTTTGGATGTACAACAGAATGATTTCGTATTTGTAAATATTGCAAAATGATCACCACAGTAAGTCTACTTACCATCATTACCATACACTAAATATGTTGCCCTGGCTGGTGTACTATGTGGTTAGAGCGGCAGCTCACACATCAAAGGGTCACGGGTTCGAGTCCCAGTCAAGGTTACATACCTGGGTTGCAGGTTTGATCCCCAGTCCCGGTTGGGGAGGGTGGGGGAGGCAACCAATTGATGTGTCTCTTTCACATCAGTGCTTTTTTCTCTCTCTCTCCTCCTCTTCCTCTTGTCTCCCTTCCACTCCAAAAATCAATGGGGAAAAATTTCTTCAGGTGAAGATTAACACACACAAAAAAAAAACACCCACAAAGTTTTTTTTCTTGTGATAAGACCTTTTAAGATCTCTCGTAGCAGCTCTCAAATATGCAGCACAGCATTATTAACTAGAGCCAGTAATACTTTAACTGCGAATATTAAATGCAGGCTTCTGAAGGGTAGTAGCCTCTTAGAAGGGGACAGTGAGGAAGGAAAGGGACAGCTGTGCTTTTGGCCACTTGGCTCACGAGTCCGATTCTGTGACTACCTGTCAGCCCTTTTCACGGAGGACTTTCCTCCCTTGCCCTCCCGTTGGTATTCTGATTGCCAGGTGTGCTAGTCTGCGGGGGTGGCCATAACAATGCCATGGACTGGGGGACCTAAACAGGCATGTATTTCCCACCGTCTGGAGGCTGGAAGTCTGACATCCAGGGTCAGCAGGGCTGGTTTCTTCTGAGGCCTCTCCCCTGGGCTTGGCGATGGCCATTGTCTCGTGTCTCTCTCTGACCTGTCTCATAAGGACACCAGTCACGGTGGGTCAGGGTCCACCCTGACACCCCCATGGGAACTGAGCACCTCTCGAAAGGCCCTGTCTCCAGGTAGTCACATTCTGGGTGGAGATCAGGGCACTCACCCTCACACTAGGCAGTAGAAACTGTCCTCGGGGTGGAACAAGTTAGGTGAACGCGGGGAAGAAACAGCCTGTGGTTCTTCATAATGTTCCTGCCCCTGCAGGTACTGGGCCAACCTGAAGCTGTGGTTCAAGCAGAAGATCAGCAAAGAGGAGTTTGACCTGGAAGCTCATAGACTTCTCACACAGGATAATGGTAAAATAGCTACCCACCTGGGGGCGTTCCCAGGTTTGCAATAAATTAGTCTTTTCACTTAAAAAAAAAAAAGGTTTGCTTTTAGTGGTATATAAGGTCGTTTTAATAATGTGGACATTTAAAAATAAGTGTAAAGAACGGCAGAACGGGGGGATATCCAAAATCCTTAAAAGCTACACTGAAGTAGTGGTTTCCTTGGTTGTAAATATGGTGTATTTGACTCCTGCACTCCTCCCTTTTACAGTGCATTCTCACAACGAGTTCCTCCTGGCCATTCTCACGCGGTGCCAGATTTTGGTGTCTACCCCAGGTAAGGGAGCCGCAATACGCCCAAGACACTGGCCTCAGCTTCTAGAAACAGACACATGTGTCTGCAAGTGAAATGTCCTTTGAAGGGCTGAGAAAGGGGGAGGTGCTGGTGCAGATTCCTTTATGACCATGTTAAAGCAGGGCTCTCCCTAGACTCACAGCGCCTTTGGTCATGACTCCCCACCCCGCTGGACTTCACACACTGAAGTTGCTCGAAGTGGGGAAGGGCTGGGTGGCCAGGATGAGGAAGTGAAGGCCAGTGCAGGGAGGGCAGCGGGGGTTTGCATAGATGGAGGGAGTGGGGATTACAACCTGTGGGGACCCTGGGCTTCCACTTGTGAGATTCTGGCACCTGGAAGGTAGGTTAGAGCTTCCACGTGTGTGTTTGACTGATTATTGGTGGAAAACAAAAGGTCCTAGACAGCATCCTATTGGGAGGTTGAACTAAACAGGTGTTGATAGAAACACCCCCCCTGTGTCCCTAATTGCTTGGAGCTTAAGTGGTACAAGCCACCTCTTTCAGCCATCTTGTTTTAATCAATTAGTCCAAAACAAATAATTGATTACATACAAAATTTGCCCCATGATAAAACTTAGCCTGGGCTCTTGTTAAAAAGTGCATTCTTAGGTACCTCCTGCTGTGGATTAAGTTGAATTTTTTTAAAAAGGCCTATGGAGATGCTGATGATCATGTATGAAAAGCCCATATTTATCTAGAAATGGCCGGTGTTTTGTATCATCCATCCCTGTGCCAACCCCTATTGTGTGATAAAGAATTCAGAAAAGGTCTCCTGGAGCCCAGTTCCTCCTCCAAGAAGTCCCCATTGGGTGCGTCCCTAACCTCACCTGCCCTCACTGCACGGGCTCACACGTGTCAGGTTTCTGTGTTCTGTTCGGCTTAGAGTGGACTTTGGCCAGGTGGGTCATAGAGGTAATCCACTTCATTGTGAAAAGCTGATTTGATCGGAGAACCAGCACCGTGAGGATCAGATCTTACTTTTGAGGCAGATCTTACTTTTGAGCGTACTGTGAGGCACCACATGCCCAAGAGATAAGCGATCTGAAATAAAAACCCTGGTTGAGTGGAGCCCTGGGTACAGGTTTAGCTTAGAGAAAGGAGTTAATTATTGGATGGTCTTAGCTTTAATTTGTAAAATAGAGAGAGATGTTGAACCTACGGGATAATAAATAAATAAATAAATAAATAAATAAGCAGCCCTAGCCGGTTTTGCTCAGTGGATAGAGCGTTGGCCTGTGGACTGAAAGGTCCCAAGTTCGATTCCAATCAAGGGCACATGCCCAGGTTGCAGGCTTGATCCCCAGTGGGGGGCATGCAGGAGGCAGCCAATCAGTGATTCTCCCATTATTGATGTTTCTATCTCTCTCCTTCTCCCTTCCTCTCTGAAATCAGTAAAAATATATTTAAATAAATAAATAAGCAGATGAAATAACAAGTAAAAAGGTGCTTTTAAAAATACAAAATGTCTGTGCCCTAGCCAGTTTGGCACAGTGGATAAAGTGTCTGCCTGCGGACCAAAGGGTTCCGGGTTCGATTCCGGTCAAGGGCACATACTTTGGTTGTAGGCCTGGACCCTGGTCCAGGCTCGTGCAGGAAACATCCAATCGATGTGTTTCTCTCACATTTATGTTTCTCTCTGTCTTTTCCTCTCTCTTTCACTCTCCCTAAAAATCAATGGAAATATATCCTCGGGTAAGGATTAATACACAAAAACCCACAAAAATGCTTAGCAAATATGGAGAGTTATTAATAAGTATAGCTGGTTGACCTGAATTAAATAAAACCTTTGATATTCTTGAATGTTTATTATTGGCTATCCTATCTAATAATCTAATAAAAGAGTAATATGCAAATTGACCATCACTCCAAGACACAAGATGGCCGCCTCCATGTAGTCAAAGGTGGCTGCCCCTATGTGGACACAAGATGGCCTGCAGGGGAGGGCAGTTGTGGGCAGTTAGGGGTGACCAGGCCAGCAGAGGAGGGCAGTTAGGGGTGACCAGGCCAGCAGAGGAGGGCAGTTGTGGGGGACCAGGACCTGCAGGGGAGGGCAGTTAGTGGTGACCAGGCCTGCAGGAGAGGACAGTTAGGGGCAACCAGACTGGCAGGGGAGGGCAGTTGGGGGTGACCAGGCCGGCAGGGGAGGGCAGTTAGAGGTGATCAGGGCGGCAGGGGAGGGCAGTTAGGGGCAATCGGGCCGGCTGGCGAGCAGTTAGGCATCGATCAGGCTGGCAGGGGAATGGTTAGGGGGTGATCAGGCTGGCAGGCAGAAGCGGTTAGGGGCAATCAGGCAGAGGCAGGAGAGCGGTTGGGAACCAGGATCGGGCCTAAACGGGTGGTCAGACATCCCTCAAGGGATTCCAGATTGGAGAGGGTGCAGGCTGGGCTGAGGGACACCCCCCCAATCGTGAATTTCATGCACCAGGCCTCTAGTTTTTAGATAAGTGAAGAAACATGTGGAATCTGACAGATTATTTCTCCATCAACACCCAAAATATATTTTCTCAAAATGAAATTATTTAATATCGGCTAGCAACAAATAGAAGATTTCTCTTACAAGTAAAACATAGAAATGTGGGTCTGAACTGACAGCCCTTGCAGGTGGTGGTCTATATCCTGGCTGGGCAGGAAAAGTCATTAATAACTGTGTATAGAGTGGCTGCAGTGGGCTGGACATTCACGTGCGTCACGTTAATCCCCACAGCAACTTGCTAGGGGCATTTGAGCCTCTTTTTATAGATTAGGAAACAGACCTCAGAACAGAAGAAAATTAGCTCCCAAGGCCCCACCCAAGAGCACGTGTGAGTGGCTCCCAGCTGCCGCCCCGCAGTTCCTGTCCTTGTCGTCTGTCCTCATCATGCTTGGCTTCCTTACCCAGAGCATCTGGCCACAGGACAGCAGCGTCACCTGAGGTCCAGGTTGGCTGACCTACCCAAGTGAGGTCTGGGTGCCAAGATGCCTGGAGCGATGACTTCCCAAACAGTTCTTTCTAAACCAAGGAACTGGGAGGATTTTTAATTTTTTTTCAAAGCTTTAAAAACTCATCCTTCCTTCCCAGCCGGTGTGGCTCAATGGTTGAACATCAGCCCATGAACCAAGAGATCACCGGTCAGGGCACATTGCCTGGGTTGCAGGCTCCATCCCCAGTAGGGGGCATGCAGGAGGCAGCCGATCCATGTATCTCTCTCATCAATGTTTCTATCGCTCTATCCCTCTCCCTTCCTCTCCAAAATCAATAAAAACATATTTCTAAAAATAAAGTAAAAATGGAAAACTAAAAACTCATCCTTCCAAATACATCAAAATAGAAATAATGTTTTGCTAGGATGATGTGATTTTATTTTTCTCTTAAAAAATTTGGAGGGTATTTTTTTCAAGTGAATTACAATGAGCTTGTATTACTTTGACTTTTTCATTAACACTGAACAATATGTTGATGGCTAAAGAGAATAGTGCAGAAGGTCTTACAATGAAAAGCTTCTTCCCACCCTCGCCCTGTTCTCAGAGATAGCTACGCGTGTTTTCTGTTCTGGGCCCTTAGTAGCTCCTCATATAGATGCTTCATTCTCTCTCTGGATATACTGATTTTAGACTTGTGTTTCATCATCTAACTGCTCTGTGTTTTGTGAGATTTCCTCAACTCCTTTTTCAGCCTTTCTGTCTCATGCATCCTTTAATTCAGCATTTCCATAGAATCTTCTTTTGTTTTATGGATATGTGACTTCTCTGAGGACACCAGCTAGGAGTGACTTGAGTCCTCTGTGTAGCCTGGATCCTTTACCTCTCAAACCTCTAATTTTCGTTTGCTTAACTTGGTCTTTCTTAAGGTGCTTCGGGTAGATTATTGTTAGACGCCTGGGGCTTCATATTTAAGCATGGGCTTCTTCCTTGGAGGGCAGCATGCAGCCCAGCTACCTTAGTAAACCCCGGAGGTGCTGTCCCTATAACCTGAGCCCTCCGTGCTCTCCCCACCTGTGTTAAGTACCATGTGGATGGCAGTGAGCAGGGCTGGCCTCAGGGCAGTGGACTGCCCCGGAACTCAGACAGCCCCGCACGGGGCTAGGCAGCTGTCTGAACAGGGCACCCTGCATTTCTGCCCTGTACTGAGCCCGGCTGGGAGGGAAGGGGTTTGTGTGGATGACCTTTGCCTGTAGACCTTCCACAGATGGTATTACAGGTCCCTCCTGGTGCCCGCTGCACTCACCTTCTCTGAATCCAGATCCTTTCGGTTTCTCCTGGGCAGGTTGACTCCTGCCTCATTGCCCTGCCTGTGATGAGGTCCTTGGCATTGGTTTGCTAGCTGGTCATGGCCACCTCGTGTCTGCTCTGTAAGCCAGCACCTTCAGCCCACTGTGCAAATCTGTCAAGATCTCATCTTGTCCCCTCCTCATTGTCCTCCTCGTCTGCTGTGTGGGCGGGCCCCTTACTTTACTCTGTTGCCATTTTTAGCAGGTCCTGAAGGAGTGCAGGTTAGCACACTTGCTCGGTTCCCCGTCCTGAGCTAGAAAACCCTGCTCTGCTTCTGTGATATGCTGCAGGGACAGTAGCCGACGGTCCTCCCTCTGTGACATGGCTGCAGGGACAGCAGCCGACGGTCCTCCCTCTGTGATATGCTGCAGGGACAGCAGCTGACGGTCCTCCCTCTGTGACACGGCTGCAGGGACAGCAGCCGACGGTCCTCCCTCTGTGACACAGCTGCAGGGACAGCAGCCGACGGTCCTCCCTCTGTGATATGCTGCAGGGACAGCAGCTGACGGTCCTCCCTCTGTGACACGGCTGCAGGGACAGCAGCCGACGGTCCTCCCTCTGTGATATGCTGCAGGGACAGCAGCTGACGGTCCTCCCTCTGTGACACGGCTGCAGGGACAGCAGCCGATGGTCCTCCCTCTGTGACACGGCTGCAGGGACAGTAGCTGACGGTCCTCCCTCTGTGACTCGGCTGCAGGGACAGTAGCTGACGGTCCTCCCTCTGTGACACAGCTGCAGGGACAGTAGCTATGGTGTGGAAAACCAAGCTGTCATCCTGAGAGTAATTTTGGTTACAGCTAGAAAAGGAAGTGGAGGGAATTGATGATTTTGTTTAGAGAAGCAGAAAAAGAAGATGTGAATTTATTTTTTATTTATTTATATTTTTTGAGCATTCCATACTTTTTTTTAGCCCCAAATGAAAACACTTCGCAGTTTCCGACTCGTTACTTTCTCTCACGGTCCTTGCTTCCTGTCTCCTAGAGGGTGCCGGGTCCTTGCCCTGGACAGGTGGCTCCGCAGCCAAGCCCGGGAAGCCGAAGGGAAGGAAGAAGATGTCTTCTGTGCGCCAGAAGTTTGATGTAGGTTGTTCGTCAGTAGGTCTGGGCTTTTAAATGAATATGAAGTTACTGGTAATAGAGTTGGAAAAAAGGGGGCATCCCGTGGGGGAAAGGTGTTACTGTTTGTGAAGTTGGTGCCTGAATTTTTCTAATTCTGGTTTGTTATTGCATAAACATTAACGTTCTCAATAGTATCAGTGATTTTTTCAATGATTTGGAAGCTGTGCCTGTGTTCTTTCTCCTCTGCAGTGTTTCCCTGCAGGGACTTGTGTCCCATGGTGCAGGAGGCCTGCAGGCCGCAGGGCAGGGGGCCTGGCTTGCCCAGCAGCCCGAGCTGTGGGTCAGCAGAGAAGGCTCAGGGGCGTTTGGCTGTAGAATTGGTACAGTTTTAGAGTAATTGGCTTTTCCTGAGGGAACAAAGTTTCCTAAAAGTCTCCCTGCTCTGGGTGTTGACTGGGAAGCGATAGCTCTGGATTAGCACCACAAGCATCGATCCCGCCTCAGCAGCATTCAACCTGGAGGCATCGAACCCAGGGAGGCCTCCTTGTTCACACACATGCTTGATGTAAAATGCAGTGTTTCCCCTGGAAAATGGGAAAAAACAAGTGTTGCTTTTCTAATACAAACTTCAAATGTATTGGCTACAAAGTGTGGTATGTTGGGCTTAAACACAAGCTGCCGGGGCCCGTCTCTGGATGATGACGGAGAATATAAAGGGGCTCTCAGCGTCTTCCAGAGCACAGCTGAAGTTTTATGAGCAGAAAAAAGATTGAGAAAAACGATTTTAAACAATGAGTGTGGCGACGTCTCGTTGGGAATTGCAAGGAGAAGGCAGTAGGAACTAAGTAGTTACACTACACTGCACAGCGTTACCTTGGAGCATTGGCTGTTAGGCCTGTCCTGCTGGGTAGCAAGACTTCCCAGGCTTACCTGAAGGAGTGATTATGCCCTGACACTTTCAGAACCTGCCTGCTTCGTGTACACTTAACGCGCGCTCACTGTTTTGAATATGGTTTTAAACCTTCTCCTTGATGGTTACTCTAGCCCAGAGCCATGTGCTCTGTGGTTACAGAGATGCTAATTATTACTACAATCGGCTATGCATGCTAGCATGCTCCCTCAAGCCACGCCTCCGTTCTTTCCAGGAAACACGCGTGAGTCTGACTATTTGTGCATGACGCGTTGCTTTTTTGGTTTTCACCCCGGTGGTGTGGTCCTGGCGGCGTGGCTCTGTGGGCTGTGCAGTCCAGGACGTTGGTTACTCTTGTTGGCGTCTCGTTCCTCGCCACTGTAATGAATAACTTTGAAAGGTTTTCTTACTCAGCACAGATTCCAGCCTCAGAACCCCCTCTCGGGAGCCCAGCAGTTTGTGGCAAAGGATCCCCAAGATGACGATGACTTGAAACTGTGTTCCCACACAATGATGCTGCCCACGCGGGGTCAGCTGGAGGGGCGGATGATCGTGACGGCGTACGAGCACGGCTTGGACAACGTCACCGAGGAGGCCGTGTCGGCGGTGGTCTACGCCGTGGAGGTGGGTTTGCTGGTGGCAGAAACAGGGTTGCATGTGATGAGCTTGTGTGTGTTGTTGGAAGTTGCTGCTGCAAGAAAAGACCCCACATGTCACTCTGATCTCAGAATTGTCAGCATTCACGTAGTTACTTCTGAGGGAGAAACGCATCGCACTCCAGGCCAGTGCCTTCGCTTTACAGGCGAGCTTCCCGGAGGCGACTGGTGTTCGAGCCCATGTGTCACTGTCAGCAAGGGAGCAGTTTTTAAGGGGCAAATGAGATCGTTGCTGTGTCTGGCATTAGGAGAGCTCGACGTGCGTCTGCGCAGTGGGTTCTTGTCGCAGACACTCCGTCATGCACTCGGTTTTTCACGTCGTTACTGGAGAGTGTCCCTGGGGCCTGGCGTGCACAGGTGCTCCAGGGACGCTGGGTCACCTTGCACTTCTCTGGGTCTCCCTTTCTCACCCGGACCTCGGAGATTTAAGTTACAAACATGGCAGTGAGCTCCGTGTGCGGAAATTGTAAACTGTGCCGTGAACTCCTGATGGGAGAGGATCTCACTGGTGTCACTGAAATGCCATCCCTGATCTCGATAACAAGGGCAGGCTGGGACGAGGCTGTCCCTTCGCTAGCCCTCTTACATACTTGGCTTTCATAAGGTGAAGGGATGAAACCCCGAATTTTCTATGTCCTGTGTACCTATATTTGCATCGCTTCTGAGAGAGCCAAGGTTCTCTTCAGGGGAGGGGCTCAGTGGGTTGGGCACTGTAACCCAGAAATCCCAGAGCTTGAAACTTTTTAAGGCAAGTTCCAAGGTGTGTTGCCTCTTTTTAAAGAAAATTACTCACTTATTTTTGTACTTTTATTTAAAGCTATCTGAAAATCATTTAAAAAAAATTTTTATTGATTTCAGGGAGGAGGGGAGAGGGAGAGAGAGATAGAAACTTCAGTGATGAGAGAGAATCATTGATCGGTTGCCTTCTGCACGCCCCCTACTGGGAATTGAGCCTGCAACCCCGGCATGTGCCCTGACCGGGAATTGAACCGTGACATCTCCTTGTTTATAGATCGATGCTCAACCACTGAGCCACACTGGCCAGGCTGAAAATCATTTTTGAGAGGAGCAAATTTAGAGATATGAAACCTTTTAAAGTAAATTCCATGTAGAACAAGCCCACCTGAAGTAGAATACGGTAAAACAGCCCACCTCCCTCCTCCTGGCCCCTCCGGTCTGGCTCCTTGGTGAACCTCACATGGTCCAGCAAGGGCACCGCACCCATCCCATCGGCTGCATCCTGTGAGCGTGAGCAGCTCAGGGGAAGTTTGAGGATTTGCTCTTAAACAGGACTTCATGCTGTTTTTCTTCTGTTTTTACAGAATCATCTTAAGGACATACTGGCATCGGTTGTGTCAAGAAGGAAAGCATATCGATTGCGAGATGGTCACTTTAAATACGCCTTTGGAAGTAACGTGACCCCACAGCCATACCTGAGGAACAGCATCGTGGTGTACAACAGCTTAATAGAAAGGTATGTTCCTGGTGGTGACACTGCTCTGTGTACGGACCACTGTCAGATAACGGGTTGGTGCGGCCGTAAGTCTGAGGGACCCTGAGAGCGGAATGATTTTACTTTATTGTGTTGTTCATCCGCCACTTCCCACAAAATTCTGTCCCAAATTTTAAGCCTTTGGGAAAGAAAGACGCTGTTTCCTTGTGGGAATGGAAGTGACTGCATTTCTGCAAGTGCTGGGCGTGGTGCATCTGGTCATGGCGACTGAGCGATGTTTGGGAGAAAGCTGATTGGGGAGGCGGGAGCGATGCAGGCGCAGGGTGAGGAGGGAGGTGGGACAGATGGGGAGGAAGTGAGAAGTGGGAGGAGAGGCAGTGTTGGCGCCACAGGGAGGGGCTGTGCCCGCACCTGTTCCTGCCTCCGAGGACCTGGGCTCAGCTCCTCAGCCCTGCTACGACCGACCGGGGAGGTGCCGATCAGTTCTCAGTCTCCTGCAGGCCTGTGTTTGGGATTACTGGTTCTCATTTGTAAGTCATTCTAGAGAAAACAAACCAAAACGGGCTCCTGCGGTGGTGAATTCTGGGGACAGCGTCCCTGACCTGCCAGGCGTCTGAGCCGCCTCTCCCCGCGCAGTCAGCCAGGCTCCTCAGGTGGCGTTTCCGGAACAGGGCTGCTTTGTCTGGGGCCCACGCTGTCCTCCGCGTCACCTCCTGAGAGTGGCTTCACGCCTGCGTGTTCTGTCGCATAGGGTCTGCTGTGTTCGGTGCTGAAACGATGCCCGACTTCCCACCTGTGGCGCCTGGGCCCTGGGAACGGGCGGATGGGTTAGTTTCCCCGGGGCCTGCCTTTGGCCTGTGGCCACCCTTGTGCTGGCCACGTCTTCTGGCGGGTTCTTCCTGATCCTGTTGGTTCCAGCACATCCACCTTCCTCTCCAAGTCGGTGTTTTGTTTCCTCTTCCTTGGATTAAGGTCTATTATGTTTTTTCAACTAGAAGCTCTTTAAGGGCAGGGAACAATCTTGGCTTTGTATCTGGAGTATAGTAAATATTTTAATATTGTAGAGGGAGGGTGGTCAATAGTTGCTCTACATTTTGTTTCCTGCGTGCCGGATGGGCTGCCTTCAAAAATGAAAATTCTGCTCTTCGTATATGCACTAAAAAATAGCTGGGTTCCTACTTCCCTTTTAGATCTTTGTATAGGTGCATTCCTGCAGCCCGTTCCTAGTCTCGCCATTAGGTGTCTCCTCGGAGCTGCTGGGGGTTTCTAACATCCTCTGTTTTCAGCCCGCCAGCCCTTCCTGCCTCTTGTGTCGGCCAGAACTCAGCCGCCCACCCGCACCCCGACGACGCGGAGCAGCAGGCCGCACTCCTGCTGGCATGCTCCGGGGACACCCTCCCCGCGCCCCTGCCTCCCGTGAACATGCACGACCTTTTTGAAGCTTTGCAGGTAACTCCTGGCTCCTGAGGTTTCCTGGGTTGATGGGTGGCATGCCCACTTCCCGGCCTTTCGTCTTTCAGTTTGGGCTGTTTTCTGTTAAAGCCATTCATCCCCCCTCATTTTCAAGTCCTGGGCCCGAGTCCTTCCTAATGTCTCTCCCATCCCCCACACCTCCCCAATGAGAAAGAAAAGGGAAAAAAAGCCCTTGTTCCCTTATTTCTATTTCAGAACCTTGTTATTTCCTGTTTTCTTGTTAGTTGGCTTGGGATTCGTTAGGTTCTGGCTTGAAGTTTATAAGTTGTGTGTCTTTTGTGTGAGTGTTTTGTGGATCTAAACCTTTTCCATGTTAGAAAAGTCGATGTCCTGAGTGTAACTGAGACCCATCCTGTTCGATCCAGGTGCACAGGGAAGTCATTCCCACGCACACTGTGTACGCGCTCAACGTCGAGAGGGTCATCACGAAGCTCTGGCATCCCACCCACGAGGAGCTGCAGCAGGACCAGGTGCACAGGCAGCGCCTGGCCGCCAAAGAGGGGCTTCTGCTCTACTGAGTCACCCTCTGCTCTGCCAAGTCACGCCGCAAACATACTGCTTATTGAGCATTGAACGTCTCGGGTCCACACTTCAGGACTGGAGTGGACAGTGTAAATATAGCCTTTCCTATGGAAATGGGACATTGAGTACATTTTGTCTTGCTACTGTGAAGCCGTTAGTAGAAATCTGACTTCGTGAGGGACCATATCTGTGTGTGGACGTGTCCCCGTAGGGTGGGCGCTGAGGAAGTTGCCTGCAGTGGGAATGGCCAGGACCTGAGGTGCCGGGTCCTCTGGTCTGCGTGTCAGGTAGGTGACCTCCTAGAACAAGGACGCTTGCTGTTAGAACTTTGCCCCCGTGACCTGCAGGACACCTGTGTGTTCAGTGGCATCCTCTGCTCAGTGTCCGGCAGGCCTAAGTTTCCACCTGACTCCTGAGAGAATCGTGCTCTTGGAATTTGGTTGAAGTAACCTGCAGTGTTAAGAATCAGATAGCTCCCTTAGTGACCGGTGTAATTTTCAACAGATATTCTTTAGGCAGCGCCCTACAAATCATTACCACTCCATGGACAGTATGGCTCAGACAGGCCGTGCTACTGGACAGAAACACCACAACAGACTCTTAGAATTAATTGGTTAACCTCATGAAATGTCTCCTCGTGACTCAAGTTCCCTCCATTTAGTTAATATTCCCGGACGCTGACTGGCAGGTTCATCTATTCATCATTCCCCTAGGATGTTTAAAGTTTACGTGAACATGTTGCATTGCTACGTGTAATTCCCCAATTCCTGTTTCTATCTTTTCACATGATAAAGTGAAAATAATTTTCATTTGGCAGTGTTACTGACAACCAGGTTTGTTTTTTTAGAGATATATTGCCTTTTACTCTAGAGATAGTGTTGGTGGATATGCAGTTGACTCCTGAACAGTGAGGGTGTTAGGGGCGCCAACCCCCAACACAGTCAGATATTCACTTACAACTTGTGACTTCCCAAAACTTAGCTATCCCTCAGTATCCGTGGGGGATTGGTTCCTGGACCGCCCGCCCCCCCCCCCCCCCCAATGCCAAAATCCTCAGATGCTCAGGTCCCTGATACCACATGGTGTAGAACAATGTCTGTAGACTCCCAACCGCGATCTTAAGTAGTCCAGGTGTTCATTGAAGAAAATTCATGTATACACGGCCCCGCAGTTTAAACCTGTGCTGTTCAGGGTCGGCTGCATTAGAATGGGTTCTGTGGTTTAGTAACATGTATAAATATGTACAAATGGGAAGCTGGCTCTGTGTGTTTGACTTTGTACCTTAAATGTGACAAATAAAACTTTTTGGAGAAAACTGTTTGTTTATTAAAAAGTAAGGGACCCTGCCTTCTGCAGAAACATGAAAAGCCCTACCTTAGCAAAACGTGTCAGAAGAATGTTCTAGAGCAGTGATGGCGAACCTATGACACGCCTGTCCGCACTGACACGCGTAGCCATTTCTGATGACACGCGGCTGCATGCCGAGGATGAAACATTTGCTGCTCCTGAGGATGAAACATTTGCGACTAGAGCCTTGGAGTTAGTTTTCCTCAAAGTGACACACTACCCGAGTTATGCTCAGTTTTTTGGCGAAGTTTGACACACCAGGCTCAAAAGGTTGCCCATCACTGGTCTAGAGGGAAAGATTAAGGCATGCCATCTCTTCCTTCTGTGGTCTGTAGATTAAACAAGACTGAAAGGAAAGGAAACAGCCAAGTTTCAGTTGCTGGCCCAAGGCAGGAAAGCCCTCTGGACTTACAGGTGAGCTAATACTGGCGCCGGGTTCGGAGGAACTTGAACCAGTGTCTAACCAATCGTTTTGGACTACACACACCTGGGCCTCAACACTACGTATGTGTTCATTTTTGTGGGTTCCCCGGGTGCAGAGGCCGCCAGGCTAGGTCTGCGGCCCATTGCGAGGGCAGGTTTCATCTCTGCTCTTGGACCTGCCTAAGTCCCTACAGTCACCTGCTCTGTGGACCAGCAGACTCCCTGTGCCTCCTGTTTGGGGCCCACTCTCTGAGGGCAGGAAGGGAGGAAGAATGGTGCTCAAGAGCCCCTGAGAAGTGTGAGCAGATGTCGCACCAGAGGCTGCCGCCACCGCGGGGTGCCCCGGGATCCCGAGTGCTTCCTGCTAAGCATCCCCTTGAGAAATGCTTCAACGAGGAAAATGCTGAGAAACAGGGTGGCTTCACACTTAGAATGAAACTTTTCCTGCAGGAACCTCCACAGTCGTGTTAGCTGCAGGTTCACTCAGGCCCACCCTGCTGTGACCGGCCAAGCACAGCTCTCCTCAGGGCACCCATCACCTTGGCGACCGCAACGGGGCTTCAGTTACTGAGTGGTCGCTCCTGACTACAGTGAAGGCCTGTTCCCCATGGCATGGACCCCTAACCGAGGTGCCTCCGGGAGTTAAAATCAGGACAGGGACGCCTGGTTTTAGGGGTCATGCCTGCTGTGGCCAACAGATTGGTTCAGAACTTAACTCTGATGGCTTAAAGGGAAATGTGGTCTAGGTTATTCTTGGAAAGTAGACAACTTACTCATTGAATCCATGGGCAGGGTAAGTTGTCAGGACGGATTTTACTAAACACACACCACGAAAGGGCACATGGAGGGTCACCATGCATTCCTTTTTAAAAGGAACACTGTTTCTGTTGGTCAGCGTGCTGGCACGTTTTCACTCATTAAAACCCACACCCCTAACGACTGCCTTCCTGATTCTGGTAACGTACCATCCCTCACAGCGCCCAAGACAGGACTGCTTGAGGGGAAAGCTATTTATGCCAGCCCCCCCGCCCCAGTTTAAAACCACACACATTTTGCTTCCCTCTGTGAAGACACCATTACTGATACTGCCATCCCACGAACAGACCCTTTGATCCAAGGGTGTAACATTTATTGGTACAATGGGTAAGAAAGGACGAGTCACTGTTCACCATGTGGCTTTTCACAATACTAGCAGGTACGTAATAAACCACCACAGCCTATGGTCTTTACTACCAAAGTTTATTGTGGGGCCATTTTCTACCTACTGAGGAGTAAGTACATCTATGTCTCAACATGTGCTGTCGTCCCCCAGGGTCACGGCCACCCTGCAGCGAGCTGTCCTGGGCTCCGTTAGGCAGAGGCTGTCAGTGGAAGCACGAGCCCAGACACCCCGACAGCAGAGCCGTCACTCAAGGAGCATCCCAGAGCAGCAGCCGAAAGGCACCGCCCATCGGGGTAGAGATGGCATGGCGGTATTGGCGGAATGAATCAGAAGTTGGACCCATTTTCTATGGCTCCGCTGCAGGATCCCCAAATCAGGTCTTATAAGCATGCCCCACGCAAGTGAAACAGCAGCGAGGGAAGTGCCGGGAACCAGGAAGGTGGAGGATAAATTAAGTGGAATTGCAGGGGATGGAAAGTTCTGGAATGCAAAGTAGCTGGGTGTAGACGCCATTTGAGACGACGACGAATTCCGCACAGTTTGCCAATGGGGCAATTCAAATATTGAAAGTTATTCCGATACCAGAAATTAAGTGAAATATCCCCTTTGGGAGGAAAACTGGTTTTAAGAAAAGGGGAAAGGTGTTTCATCAACAGGAAAATGAGTACCTGAGTAGAAATAGGTGGCTCAAGACGCCAAGAACAGTGTCGAATAGGAATGAGAGGGCGTACAGGAAGGAGACGCAGAGGCCTGTCACAGGCCTGACATGGAATGACATTTCTAGCAGGGGCTTTGTCTGCGAGGTGCTGGCCTATTTCCTGTAGCACAGACAGCGTTGAAGGAATGTTTCCGTAACACTCAACTTAGGTGGGAATACAAACTACTATAGTGTGAAAACTCAGAGACCTCCCACCTCCTGCAGGGGGAACGGTTCGTCTCTAACAGCTGGGCTGAAGGCCCGCGCCCTCTCACCACCCTCGTGAAAAAATACTAAAATGAACAAAACCAACGTCAGGAGTCCATGAGCCTTAAACCATGAGCACAGCAGGCAACGTCTGCCGACGTGTGCAGGCAGCCTGAGAAGCAGGAACCTGCGGACTGAATGCTGCCCTACATTACCCAGAACCATAATGAAACCCCAAAAAGCTAGCTGCCAACCTGGCTGGGAAGAGTAATAAAACAGCCTAGTTTGTTTTAACCTGGATCTTCCCCACTAACCGAGTTTGTCTATAGAAAAGCCATCGGCTGGCACCAGGCCAGTGTGTCTGAGTGGTGTCATTAGTATCTCCTTTTCCTAAGAGAGGAAATGCGTTAAGTACAAAAACGACATGTTTCTACACAGCCTTCTCCGCAGTCCTGACCTGCTGGCGGCAGGCTCTACGGGAAGCGTTTTTAAAGGCAGAAGAAACAACGACGAGGTTTTTCTCCCCAGAAAGTACACAGTGGAGTGGCCGACGGGAGCCCCGTGGGCGTTGAACAACGGTCTCCTCCAGGAAATGCCTTTGCATCTTCCCACAGGTTTCTCTGGCGGACACTGGAGTCACCTCTATAAGAAACGGGAGAAGCAGTTTCCTTCCTGATCATGTCTCTGATGAAACTAAGGGTCCTAGACTTCTGTGACCCCCGCGGGTGCGGGCTGTGTCCGGGCGGGATGCCCGGGCGCTGTCCAGACCGGCCCTTCGCAGCCCTGCGGCCTTGCCCGCTGTCCCTGTGTGGCCACACTTCCAGCGCTTTCCTCCTGCGTTTCTCCCCAGCGCTTCAAGCACAGTCCCGTTTGCTGGAAAAGAGAGAACCTAAGTGTGAGTTAACCCGGGGACTTTGGATAGCGTGTAACTTTTAACAAGCGTAATTGTTCCGTTCGTCAGGTTGCTAATAGATGGAGGGCCGTGGAATGCCCACGTCTCCTGGATCCCCGTCCACTGCTGCGACTCCTCGCCTCAGGAAAGAGCCGCTGCATCCGGTGAGCGGGCCGGTGGTGACGCATCAGCGCCCACGTTTCTCGGGCACAAGCATCGCTCTGTTCCCTCCCCTCTTCTGGCAACTCGGACCCAGTCCTTTGGGTGGCAATGAGCTTAGAACATAAAAAATGCACAAAAATGTTACCTATCAAGAGGAAACAAGGTAAAGTGAGAAAGGGACAAACACTCGCTAAGTCAGCGCGGTATGCAATGGCAGTGAATGGTTAGCGGAAAGGGAGGCTGAACCGGGGTGGGAGGGGGGACATGAGAACAGACAGCTTTGGAGATTTCGAATGTCGTGGTAAGAACTGGGCTGCACTGGAATTCTAGGGAGCCACGCTGGCAGCGGGCCCCGCAACGGAGCGCCCCTGGAACTTAGGGGCAGGGAGGAGACGGGTCTCCGGGCAGCTCGCAGGGCACAGCCTTCTATTGGCACTTCACGTGGAGCAGGAAGCAGACAGCATGGAAACCCCTCGTCACACTTTAAAAGGAAGCTCAGGCAGGACCGCTCTAGGGCCCCTGTCCGGTAACAGCCGCTTCATATTCAATACGCATTGTGTTTGGAGGGACAAGTAACAGAGAAATAGGAACAGGAGGGTAAAACGAACCCTGTTCTGTGTCCCTGCTGTCCGCGGCTTCTCTCCTGGTGGGGGCCTGGTGTTCTCTGCTAGACCCGCTTCCATCTGAGCCTTTCCCTAGACGCAGCTGTGAGCCGCAGGCCTGTTCCCCACCCTCCGCCCGTCGCCCTAGATATGCATCGTTTATTATTACCATCTTCTGATGTAAAGATTCAATTGAAAAGCATCTTCCTTCAGACAACTGAGAACTACAAGACATCAGCTGCTCCCCCACGTGAAGGCCGTGACAGAAGAGTGAGACATTAGCAAACACTTGGGAGAAGAAGCACAGGCGATTACTCCCACCTCCCAGGGGGCCCCACAGACCTTCCCGCCCCCCCACCCCACCCGCCCCGCACCGGGACAGCCCCGAGGCCGAGGCCGGTTCTGAAGGCACACTCGGTGCTGCCTCACGTCCTGGACCTCCTGGCCAGCAAGGAAACAAAAAGTGGGCTTTTCAGACAAAACTGGAACCCAGCGGTCAGACTATGCTCCATCAGCCCGCAGCCAGCAGCACAGAGCTGAGGGGGCTGTCCGCAGCTGGCCCCCGGCCCCCGGTACACGATCACATGCAAGTGCTCGGGGTCCAGCCACAGAGCCGAGGACACAGGAAGCCCAGCGACAGACGTTTCACCCAAAGGAGACAACGCTGGGCCTGCACCCTCAGCGCTGCATGTGGACTCTAGGGGCCTTGAGAAGCGGAAAAGCGCAGCGAGACAAGACCACCTGTGGACACAAACACGTCGCTGGGCGAGCACCGAGCGCTCCCCCGACGGTTACCTGAGCCTGCGGTCAGTTGCTCTCCGTCCTGCTCTCGGCGGGCAGCTCCCCTCCGCCTGGCAACTCGCCCTCGATTTCCCACAGGACGTCGTCCTCGTCCGCCAGGCTGCTGGAGATGTGGCACTTCCGGAACCCCTGCACGATGGACTCGCTGGAGATGCTGTTCCACGCGACCATGACCCACTCCAGGAAGAGGCCGAGGGGCGGCTTCTTGGCGTTCCCGGTGGGGCTCAGCGCCAGGTTCCCCGCCAGAAGCCAGTTGGAGTACTGGGCCCGCACGCTGTCGTTGAGCGGCTTGTAGACCACCACGTCCAGCACCTGCAGCTGCGAGGTCAGGCCGCCCGGGATGATGACCATGTCGGTGTTCATGCTCTCCATGGAGCTCTTCACCGAGTCCGTGGCGTGGCCCCGGAAGCCGTTCAGGATCAGCATCCCTCGCTGCTTGGGCACCGCGCCCGTCCGCCGCCGCCACACCACCTCCAGCCAGTCCTGCATCAAGTCCTCGGTCATCCAGCCGTAGCGGTGGCAGCGGATCTCCATCCCGCTGGGGAACTTCCCGGGGGGGATGTACGTGCCCCTCAGAATGATGTAGGGAGGCAGTTTCCTGCCGTCGGCCAGGACCCCCAGCATCGCTGTGATCTTCAGCTTCTCCCTGCCCGGCGTCTTGACCAGGACGGGCTTTTCACCCTGGTTGTCAACTGTCACCCTGGAGGGCACCTCCAGACAGATGGGCGTCTCGTCTGCGTTTCCCATCTGAGCCACCTGGTAGTCGTGCGCCCTGCGCAGAGCCAGGACGCTGCGCTGGTAGGTGACGAGTTTCTCCGTCAGGTCTTCGGGCAGCTGCTGGGGCACGGGCACCTTATGCCTCAGGGACAGGTCATACCTTCGCATCATCCTGCGACACCAGCCCAGGCTGGCCTTGAACCCTTTCTCTGGGATGTTCATCTCCTGGGCGATCTCGAGAGCTTTCAGCTGCATGGCCTCCCTGGTGATGGGGTCCCCTTTGGCCTGCATGTACCGGACATACTCGGCCACGCGCTGGTCCACCAGGGCAAAGCGCCCGTTCTTGGGGCCTCGGAATGCACGCCGCATGGCGTGGGCGTTCTGCAGCTGCGGCTTGACCTTTGCGCCAGTCTCGAACGTTCTTTTCCAGCACGCCAAACTGCTTGGCCGCCTGGCAGTTGTTGGTGCTCTCGGCAAACTCCACCACCATCAACTTGAACCCTGCGTCGTAACTGCGGCGCATGCCCCGGCTGAACTGGAACTTGGCGGCCAGGTCGTCGGCCGAGAGGTCGTACCCCGGGAAGCCCATGGCCATGTAGAAGGGGTACCCCTCGCTCCACTCGGGCAGCTCGGTGAAGTCCCGAGGCAGGCGGAGGCCAAAGCTGTCCAGGGGCTGTGGCGGGGGAAACGGGGACACGGTGTGCATCGGGCCGGCCCAGTCTGGGGGCTTGACGTCAGCTTCTTCATTTTCTGGAGACAAACAGCAAGGGGCGAAGGTAAGAGCAGTGAGCACAATGTCCACCGTGTTCCTGATTTTGAGGTGGAAATGCCAAGAATGGAAGGCAGGTGTGTCAAGGTAGCTGAGCCAGAGAGGTAGAGCTGAGCTGAGCACAGGTACCGCGCTTGAGTCTCGTAATCTGGGGGCCATGTTTGGGCCAAAGTGACTCCCATTTGGGTGTGAAGTCAAATATAGCCCGTACTGCCAGACCACGAGGAGTGTGGCCTTCCATGGCTGAGCCACACCTCGATCCCAGAGGATCTGCGGCAGGAACCGCACTCAGCAGGGCTGGGCTTCTAAGGCAGCGCAGGCTCTCGCGTGCCAGTTGGAACCGGTTTCCTTGTGTGTGTATATGTGGAGGGCGTCAGAAAACTGAATACGATTTGGGGAAATTGCCATATCTCACCCAACTAAGATGTCAACAGTTGCAAGAAGCATCATAATTTTAAGAGGCATTCTCAATTTCAGAGACATTCAAGTGGCGGGGGGGGGGAAGATGTCTTAGAATCAATGAAATACGGCCTTTGAAACTCCTACGTACAGAGAGAAGGCAAGCAAAACCATCCTGGCTGCTGGGAGGTATTCAGCCAGCGCGACCCGGCTGCCATGTTTCTTGATGAAAGACCCTGTGCCTCTTAGACCTGTTTGCTCCAACGGGTGCTACGCCCAAGTGCTGCTTGTCTGCCCGGTGAAGTGGACAAGGAGCCAGGGCGATAACGCTGGGCGCATGCCTGCCACCTGTCTTCCCTCGTCGCCAGAGGGTATAGGGCACCCCTGAGGTGGCTGCACGCACCCGGGATGTTTCAATGCCATTAGAGCTTCAGTTTGCTTCACCGGCCCACAGGTGGCACTGAGCCTTCTCACCACACAGACAGGAGCACGGAGGCTCAGAGCTTAAAGAAGTTGCCTAAGGCCACACCACACTGGAAGGGAGATTTTCAAACTCCAAAGCCCATCATCTCTCTGCCTGGCAGCCCTGCCTCCCTCTCAGGCACCCCACAGAACAAACACGGAAACTTAAAACCCCGCTTCCCAAGCTCCCACGGGATGGGTGCGGGTCGGCTGGATCGTGGTACCTGCGAAGCTTCCTCCTGGGAGCGGCCATCGGTCCGAATTCTGAGACTCGTCCTCCCCATCCAGCCGAGAGATCATGTCTGGCTTCGGGAATGGGAACTCTGTCCAGAGGAAGTAACCGAGGTTCAGAGCACCGTCCACATCAGTCCTTTATAACCCTCACCCCCGCCCCCTCCTCCATGTGGAGATTTATGAAAAACAGGGAAAAGGGCTCAGGACACGGGAAGAAAAGAGGATGGGAAATGGGCCTGTCCAGGGGAATTCCTGGGTCTGCTAACGAGGCCTGGCCCCAGCAAACCCGGCATCCTCCAGTGGTTGCATCCTGGTACCCTATCGGTGCTGGGAGGGAGCAAGGATGCTCTGGGGCATGTCCCCAGCTTCTGAGGCTGTAAGAGTGACAGCGAGCCAAGGAGCAGGTGATGCTCAGGCCCAGACCCCTGTGACACCTCTGAGGTTCTGTTTTTCTGTTGGATGAGGTTCTGAGACCAGCGCAAGTTACTGGGTAAAATGACACAATATTTATATCCCTGCCTGAATCAAACACGGGAAATTAAAGGCACAGGTGTTGAGGGGACAGAGGCCAAGTTCGGAGAGAAGGTGCTGGTCCCACCACCCAGGAGACATGGAAACGCTCTCTGGGCTCAGAGCTTCGGGAGGCAAAGGGACCCGCGGCGTTACCCAGCGACAGCACCGTCTCGTAGTTCATCCTCATGACCTCCCGGTACAGGGCCTTCTGTGACTCCGTCAGAACTTCCCACTCCTCGTCGGAAAAGTAGATGGCCACCTCGTCAAACAGGGCCGGCACCTGGGCAGACAGGCCTCTCTCAGCGGCCAGCGGGCACAGGCAGGTGACTCCCAGTCCATCCCTCCGGGAGGGCCCTCCCCAGGGGAACCAGCGGCCTGCCCGCTCACAGGCCGCTAGAGGCAAATAGGCCCCGAGCACAGGTCCCCGCACCCCCTGATGGTTACCATCCCTGTCGGCTCGCAGACAAGGAGAACAGACCTCCAGGAGAAGCCCCCAGTCCCCAATCCCCGGTGGGAGACCCTCCACAAGCCAGGGACACCCTGAGAGCGTCCCGCGCCCCCGCTCCTCTTTGTCACAGACCCTCAGCGGGGGCTGGTATGGGTATGAATTTGATGGATCACTGCTGTCTGGACCTCAGTGGTTTCCGGACACTGGTGTCCATTTCCCACTGGCCCTAGTGTTGGACTCTGAACCCAAAGCAGCCAGTGACCGAAGGACCGGCCTTTCCCAGGGCGCACGGGCAGGAGAGAGGGCTAATGACAGCCTGGGTTGTAATGAGACACCGGAGCAAACTGGACCCAGCTCAGAGTCCTAAGGACGAGGGCTGCCCCTCTCACGTCCCCTGCTGGGAGGGGACGCCGGGCAGCTAAAGGCGGCCAAGCCACCCTCACCAACTCCTCTTGCTTATTCAGCCTTTTGCTTTCATTTTTACTACGTTTTTTCCTTTCGGTCACTCAGAACCCTACTCCAAGGTCACCACATGCAGGACTGCCTCCTTCAGGCTGGCTACCTTGACTACTGCTTTCAAAGCTGTTCCCAAAGCTGGAACACGCTCGTGAAACGCAGGGAGCACTCCCAGGGAAAGCCTGGGACTAACTCACTGCCCACCCCCCACCCCCCACTTCAAATAAACAAGGAGGAAGCAGGTTCAGAGAGGACGTGTCTCTGTCCAAAGCCACACCGCCAGTAAGCGGGACCGAGCAGTCTGACTTCCAGGCTCCAGCCGAGGGGCCCCTCGGTGCCCAGGCCTCCCCTTCCCCTGCCTCCGTGCTCAGCTGTCCCCCAGCAGCTCATCTCCGCCCTGCCATGCCCCCGCACAGGGTTCTCCCTCGGCCTCCAAGGTCCCCCATTCCTGGCCTGGCCAATACCCACCCTACATCCAGGACTCAGTCTCGACGTCCCATTCCCGGGACCTGGCTGGGTGCCCACCTCCACGTCCCTGCCATGCCCTGGGCCCCACTCTGCAGAGGCACTTACCACCCTGCCCGCACACAGGGACATAAATATTGGCTCCCGGGCCTGCTTCTCCCATTAGAACACAAGCCCACGAGGGCAGTGCCTGGCGCCTCCTGCTTTGTTTCCCTGATCACTTAAACATGTTTTTGAATAAAAGGTTTAAGCAAATACTCTCCAATTCCCTTTTGTTCCACTTGGAATAGTTGCAAATCCGAACCCAGACGTTGGAGTGAGAGTGGACAAAACCCCACGTGTGAAAACCAGGAGGACCCAGTGCTGGTCCCAGCTGCCCTCCCCCTCCCTTAACCCTCCCCCTCCCCAGCTTTCCCCCAGGCTCTGTGGCCTGTCCCCGAGGAAATGCCAGGTCCTAGCCATACCTATTTATAGCCCCTTCCCTTTGCTGATAAAACGGATGCAGGGCTGCCTATCCTGTCACCTCCCAGGCGCAATCGATTCGTAGAAGGCAGCCGCCCTGGCCCAGTGCAAACATCCGGCACCTGAGCTGGGAGGGGCGGCTGGAGGCCGGTGCCGGCTCATCTCTTGGTTTCTATGTCCGAGCCACAGAGCAGCTTCCAACAAGCCCACATTATGCTGCAGAGGCACAGCCCGAGGCTCAGACGTCCCTCACAGCCGCCCCGTGGCACCGGGCAGGGCTGCACCAGGCCCTGGCGAGTGCCTCCCTCCTCCACAGAGCCCTTTTCTCTGGCCCAGCACAACAGAAGCAAACAGGGCGGCCGGGCAAGACTCAGGGGTCGGCAGCCCGAGGTCACCCCGATGCCCCTCCTGGTCTCCAGGGAGGAGCGCTCAGCCCTGCCCTCCTCCCTCCGCTCAGACCATCCCTGCTGCCCGGCAGGCTTATCTCCAGGGTCAGTGCCTGCTGCGCCCACACACCGCCCGGCCCCAGAAAGACGGCGGGGATCTCGGAGCAGAGGGCAGTCCTGCTTCCTGTATGTTATCTCACTGAATCCCTCACATGACACACAGACATGGGGGTCAGCATCTGCTTTCACGGGGAGGAACAGGCTGTTCAGTAACATGCCCGGAGTCACGGAGGGAAGTCCGACCCCAAGCCTGTGCTTCCTCTGCTCAGGCCTTGCACGGTGGCTGAAGGGAACCTCCGGCTTCCCTTGGAAAGATGCTTCAGGCCTGGTCCCCAGAGCCACCAAGGAGAGGGCTCCAACTCCGCCCAGCACACCACGCCCCCTGGCCGGGCCTGGCCCTTCTCACTCCTCATCCCCACCACGCTCTCGGTTCTGGCTCTGGCTCCGGGACCTACTCCCAGCTCTTCTGCCCCAGCTTCTGATTGGGCCTCTGCGCCGGGAACATGAGCCCCTCACTCCCCTTGGAGGGATCCACTGGTGATGAAGGCTGGGTTCAAAGTCCATCTCTTTGTCTCTCGACGCTGCATTTCCACCCGATTCTCCTACGGAGCCTTATTCTAGCATCCAGCACGGTCTATGCCTGCAAGGTTTCCACTGATCACCCTCACACACGCTCCACAAGTGAAATACACGTGTGAGAAACGGATTCTTTCCCTCCCGGGTTGAATGCCCTAGGGCAGGGTTTCGAACCTCCAACCTCAGCAGAGCCGACATTGCTGCCCAGACCATTCTCTGCAGGGGGCTGTGCTGTGCACTGAAGACGTTCAGCAGCGTCTGCCCGGAAGATGCCAGCAAGACCTCGCACCCCCTCCCCGAGTCACGATGCCCAAAGATATCTCCAGATTTTGCCAAATTCCCCAGGAGGGGAGCCCACTGAGCAAGCCCAGGCCCAGGCCAAGGACTGCCTTCTGCAGGAAGCCTCTTAAGTTGTCAGCCTAAGTGCGAGGCCCCCAGGAGCTGACCTCCACTGCTGCACCCCGAATACTGTACTGTCGTTTGCTTCCTTGCGAGACCAGCGACTCGGTGAGCCTGGAGGTGTTGTCTCAATAGCTGCAGCACCGTGTGCTCCCTACTGACTTCCTCCTTTCGCAGGGGAGCATGGCCTTCACCTTGGACATGTCTCACTGTCCGGACACTCAGGCACCCACGTCCACTGCACCTGTCTCCCAGGTCCTCCACCCACCTGGATGCGGGGTGGGCTCATTTAGCCTCAAAGCCCAGGGCTCCCACGGCCTGGAGGTCTTGCACCTGGGTCTGCTCAGCTGCAGGATCCGGTCGGGAGGACAGGTGGGCAGAAAACCCAGAAGAGACATGGGCACTGCGGCCTCATAGCTAGACTGGCGCCCAGAGCCTGGCGGTACGTTGTGTCTTTTTTGTATATAGTTGAGATATGCAAAATGCGTAACTTTTAAGGGTCTAGCTCAGGAGGCATTTAAGAACAATCAGTGTCCATGTGTATTCTTGGGGCAAAGGATAACCTCCCTGCACCCCAGTTCCCTCAGGTGGGCGGGGCGCCGGATGACGGGCAGCACCATGAGTCTCCGACTACAGATCTCACTGGAAACGAAGGATGTGATGATACTGATAACGTTGACAAGCAAGGCAAACGAAGCCGAGAACAGGAATGTCAGCTTGTTGCTCATTTACAATATTTACCATCCACATGCAACTGCCATGAAGTCCAGTAAGGCCTGTGAATAACTTCCTAATATAACGCCTCCTGTTACACTGACATGTTTACACGTTTACCAAGTTCTCTCCACTGTTCTGTTTGGATATGCTCCCCATCCAGCTGCCGAG